>VZTY01020508.1:109597-123449 GCA_013400935.1 Turnix velox
GGGTATAAAAATTGTCCTGTGGAGGAGGCTTTTTTTTTTTTTTTTTTTTTGTTGGCTACACCTTCAGCTCATAAATGCCTTTAAGTTACGTGCCTAAAATCATGGGTGTAGCCAAAGATTTGGACTTCAGGTTTGGTCTATGCAGGTGGTCAAGAGACCTCTACTTTTTTCATTTGTGAGCTGAGCCATGCTATTTGCTCAGGCAGGGGGTAATGCTATGCCATTTTTTTAACTTTTGATCTGTGCAGAACAAATGTTATCTACTACTCTCGACATGCAATCCACAGAAGACTTCCTTGCATGCTGTATCTTACTGTGTCAGCCTGATAAACAAGTTAACATTTATTTGCTGAATATAAAATGCCCACCCATGTTAATATGCCTGACTTCTTTAAACACATCATGTCTGAGTTTTCCTGATGTATGACTGCACCATTTTTCTTGTCATGAAATGCTAAACTACTTCTGGAAGAAGGTTCTGTTCTTCAGGTGAATAGCCTTTCTGAGGTCCTAACTTAAGGTTTGGGTGTCTCTTAAAATATGATGTGATGAGTTAAATAGAGGGCTAGAAGCTGACTCTTGGGAGAAAAGATGGAAGACATATTATGTCATCTTGGACGCACGCTGGAGAAAAAATGGAATTTCATTTGGGGAAGTGACTCTCACACCTACATTGTCTCTGGCACATAAAATCTCCCAATCACATTTTGGTATTGGATGACCCTCCAATGTTAGCAACTGTAGTTTTCTTCTGTGACTTTACTTTCTACAGTCCTCACATTTAGTGGTAAAATCAGGATTTCATGAGTGTAGTTGAAAGGCAAAATGCAGCAAATAAATTTTTGATTTTGGAAAGGGAGGGGGCAGAATGTATGTCTTGTTACTTACACCCGGTTATGCAGAAAGATAAAGGCACTTTTGGCCTCTTCCCAGCAGGGACTGCAGAACACAGTGATTCCTGCTTCCACCTTGATGTATTCCTGGAAGGAGGAAGTCTTCTCCACCAATGAAATTCTAATTGCCTCCAGTACCTGCCAGTGCTGAGGAACTAATTACTTACTAGTTAGTTACTTCAGAACAGAGATTAGGAAATAAGATGGAAGTTAATTGCCAACAAAGTTGTAGGATTAATGGCAAAAAGAGAGTGATGTTAACCAGCATAAATTAAGTTAAAGCTAAAACTGTGCTCATTACATGTTTAGTAGTTGCTAGTTCCTGCAGAAAGGTAGGCAAGTATCCAATGCCACAGTGGCTTAGACATTCCTTTTTTATTCTGGATCATAATGGAATATTACAGGGACCAGCACAATGGAAAAGCCTGAGTGTATAGAAATTAAAAGAAATGGCTATATGAATGAATTGTGTGGCACTATGAAGCAAATAGAGACAAGTAGATCTGAGGAATGACAAATGTGAAATGCCAGCATATGTAGAGTCATTCTTGAAAGAGAAGGATGTAGAAAAATGACAAATAAAGGACAGGCCTTCTGTGAAAAAAATATTCTAAATCATAGCTAAAAAACTATATTTGAAGTCTCAAAAGTGCCCAGGCATGGAAAAGTGTGTTTGCGTAGAATGATGAAAACAAAGATGAAGCAAATTAATGAAAGATCAAAAAAATCCATAAAGCTACTTTCAGAAGTGCCAAGGACTCCTGGTCTTTACCACATCAATAATCTTCCTCACATTCCAGAAAACAAAGAAGAGTTTGAGACTTTTGGAAGAAGGGGCAGGCAACTACAAGTATGTGGTGAGGTTTTGTAGGGAAAAAATCAGAAGGACCAAAGCCCAATTAAAATTTAATCTGGCTACTGCCATAAACACAATTTTAAAATGTTTCCATAAATACATTAGCAGCAAAAGGAGGACATGGGAGAATGTCCACCTTTTTTTAAATGCAGGGAGAAAAAGACTAATCAAGAATGAGAGGAAGGCTAAGCTACTTCATGTCTTCTTTGTCTCATTCCTTAATAGCTGGATAGCTGAGTCCAAGGAGTTGTGGCAATGTAAATCCAATTTTCAGCCAGTTACAAGTGGTGTTTCCCAGAGGTCAGTATGAGGCGTGTTCTGTTTACTGTCTTTATCAATGCTCTGGATGGGGGGATGAGTTTGCAGTTGACACCAAGTTACCCTCAAGCAGTTGTGTTGATCTGCTTGAGGGTAGAATGGCTCTCTAGGGGGATTGGGACAGTTTGGATCAATGAGGCAATGGTATGATGTTCAACAACATCTGCACTTGGGTCACAACAATCCCATGTAGCGCTACAGGCTTGGAGTATTTGGAAAGCTGCCTAGCTAAAAATAAGCTGGTAGTATGCCCAGGTGGACGGGAAAGCCAGTAACATCCTCATGTGTATCAGAAATAGTGTGGCCAAGCAGGATTAGAGATGTCATTATCTCCATGCACCTGGAGTACTACATTCAGTTTTAGACCCCTTGCTACAAGAAAGACATTGAGGTCCTGAAGTGTGTCCAGAGAAGTGCAACATAGATGGTGAAGTGTGTAAATCACAAGTGTTACAAGGAGCAACTGGGGAAAAGAGTTGTTATGCCTGAAGAAAAGGAGACTGAGGGGAAGACCTTATCACACTCTAGAACTGAAAGGACATTGTAGAGAGATGGGGGGGGGGTCTGTCTTTTCTCCCAAGTAACATGCAGTTGGAAAAGTGGAAAGCATCAATTTGCTTCATGCAAGATTTAGACTGGGTATTAGAGAAAATTTCTTCACTAAAAGAGTTGTCAAGCATTGGAACAGGCTGCCCAGGGAACTGGTTGAGTCACTACCCCTGGAAGTGATTAAAAAACTTATTTACTGTCTATGTACATGCTCTAGTGGTTACTTGCCAGTGCTGGGTTAACAGTTGGACTTCATGATTTTAAACATCTTTTCCAACGTAAATGATTTGATGATGCTATTTTAAGTTCTCCAAACATCAATTTTCTAACCTTGTTTTACTAGTGTGTATGTATAACCTAGCCACGTGTGATTTTACATCACCAAGATGAGAAGGGCTTAGGGACCTCCTGATCAAGAGGTCTTTTCTTTGACTCTGCCATATAATCTGATAATCTATAGTGGAGAAGGGGGAATAAAGCCCCTTTGTGCCAAAATAATCTGGCCAGTGATAGATAATTGGAAGTATAGCAAATTTTGCTTTTGAGATTCCCAACAACTATAAGTTGATGTTCAGAGGTACAATATTGAAAGACTTTGCTTATTCACCTCAGGAAACTCATCACAGGCACTGAACTCATCACAGGAAAATTCAGCGATGCTGCTCAGAAATGCAAGATTTCAGACATGCCACTTCTAGCATATAATAGCCACAATTAAGATAAGTTTTTCTAGCTCCCATTTTAAAAAAAACGCTGAGTAGAAGAGAGACTACCTGAAACCTGAAACCCTTGTTGACAGAAGATAAGCTCCCACTTGAAGGAATATGATTATTCTTACTAATATGTCATACTAGGATAGTTGGTAATTCCCTGGCGGGGATCGCTGCATCTTCTGAGTGTCTTGCAAATACATAAGGAGAGGATGTACAGAGAACGAACGGGGTCACCTGTATACTAGCAACTCCAATCCTGGTTTGTGCACATTGACGTACACCTAGAAAATTTCACTACAGCTTATTGACAGCTTAGCTAATGCTTCTTGCATCTTCTGTGCAATTGTTTGTCAACATTGCTTTATGACTTTCCTGAGCTGTCAAAAACAGTGAATCTACATTTCCACATGACATGCATGAATGATTCAGTAGCTTCTGTGTACATGAGTGTCAGAATGATAAAACATAGGAATACAGTCAAAGGCATAGATAACCAAACCCAATTATTCTACATAGTTTGCAGTCTGTTGACTCTGGTAATTTGTTTTCAACCACAAACATGACAAAGGTCAACATGAATGTGAATCATATGGTGTCAACAGATTTGTCAGCATTTCTGCAATACAGCAGCTGCATGAGGGTACCAAATGTTTAATGTCATAGGCTCATTAGTTTTTTCTTTGCTTTTCAAAAATAGAAATCTCTGCATGTTTTGAAACAGGAACCTCTGAACTCAAACTGTACATCATACTAAGTAATGTTTTTCTTGAAATGCCTACTTCAGGTAATGCCATTAACATATTTATGATCCATTTTCATTGTAGAATGAGGAAGTAGGCTAGTAACAATGAAAATGTGACTGTTCCTCATGACAAGAATCAGTTTTATTTGAAAATATGATGTCACAGTGGGATAAGAAGATACACAGAAGCATTCAGGACAGAAACAAAGGTTTCTTATGCTTTCTGTACTTTTATCCTATCTTTCAAATACATTCTGGTCCCACTAACTCTATTGAAAATTTGATTTTCATAATCTAGATCTATAAGAAAGGATCAAATGAATGAATGAGACAGCCAGAAAGCAGTTTAAAAGAATAATTTCCACATTTCTTTTACTCATTACAGAAACAATTAGTTCATTTGATAACACATACAAGGGATTGTCATATTTCATAGTTTATATTATTATAATGTTAATTGTACAGATTGACTAAAAGCTAACATATGCTCTTGTAATATGCTTCCTTTGGATTACAACTCTGTCTTAGACTGCTTAGTTTAAAATCTATGAAAGCATGAAGGAGCCTAAGTGATGAGATGCTGGAACCTCTGCCAAGAGGCTAAGAGAGTGTTCTCTTTCTGGCTTTCCCATGAGAGAAGCAGTATGGCCCGGAGGCAGGGCAATGAAATCATTACATGGGTATCACAGAGCAGGAATGGATGCAACCAAGCTGGCTGCAGGATGTCCTCATTCAGAGGTTTTTCTGTGCTGCTGAAATAACTTGCAATTAAAAAGACTGTGATGACCTGTTTCTGGCTAGCAGCGAGGAAAGAGTGGCTGTGGCTGTAACCACAAAGACTTTCACAGCTGGTAGAACAAGAGAAAAACTGTTTTCTTTCAAAACATCAATAGGAATCAGAGCCCAAATTTTGACATTACGTGTTCTCATCAGTGCTGTAATTTCAAACATGCAAAATTAAAGAATATTTCTGTACCTATTTCTTTGGGCACCAGAAGAAACACACTAATTCACCTGGACAGACCTGTGCAATTGATTGATTTGATGTAATTTCCTTGTTGCCTCTGTGAAAAGACCACTAAGGTTGTGGGTAGAAAGTGGTTGCAATATACACCATTGTATTTTCAGCATTGTATTTTCCACCTCAGAACCTTGTAACATTTAAAACAATTACTCTCTAGCTGTGCTGTGAGGACATGTAATGCTGCTACTCAGATTTATTAGTAGAGGAAATTATGCATTGGAAGGCTTAGTCATATGCATTTAGATATTTACCTCCAACTAATTGCATTTGAAAAATACTAAGGATACTTATATATCTCCAAAGACTTTGTTTAGAACAGTTTATCTAGAGGTATCACAGCCTCAGTGAACTGGACATAATTATGTGCTTGAGCTACAGATACAGCTTTTCTTTCTAGCTGGTTATTTCCACTATCTCAGTATCCATCTCCTTGTAGAGGAATATGCATTTAGTATCAGGAGTGAAGATGAGTTTATTTAGTGACAGTAAAGTCAGCACACCACCTAGCCTGAGAGAATTTATAGGAAGCTATTTTTAACATAGGCATGCAACAGCATCTTTATAATTTTTTTTGTGTGCATATGTGTCCTAGCATATGCTTGTATTACTGTACCTCTGTCCATTTCAAAGCCTCTGAACTGGAATGAAACTAACCCTATGTTTGAATGAGTTGTTAGTGCAGAAGCATAGCTCAGTAACATAGAAAAACTCCCTCTTTTTTGGGGGCAAATGCAAAGCCTGCTCTTAATGTATTTGGCCTTAGGGCACCGGGAACTCCACAAAGGCTTATTCACGTTTGATTGCTGTGCAAACGATTCATGCAGATGAATGGGAACACTTCATAGGAAATTGTAGTAGATTCTCACTTCTAGATTTTTGTTTCATCTTCTGAATTGCTTCTGATATGGATTCTTTTTGCATTCAGTGCTGCTGAATTTCAGTGGAAATTATTTTGTTATTCCTACGATTGTTTTTTATTTGTACTCCTCATGACCTTATCCAAATGCCTCAAAGTCCATCCATAAAGTTCAATTAACCTCTACTCTTTAGAATTTGGAATGGCATCTTCCCTTTTGTTCATTGTGTGTTGGACAAACCTTATGCTTTCCTCTGCCCTGCCAGCCATTTTAATATGTACTTTATTTGATAATAGGACAACATCAGCTTTCAGTGCAAGGAATATTTTTGTGCCTGAGAGCAACAACTGCTTTCTTTCCTCATTTCTAATTTTTCAGATGAGCTCAGTCTGCAGCATACAGATCTAGAGCATGCTGAAGTTTAGCCTGGAGGCTTTTGCCAGATCATTGTAAAGACAGAAGCCATATGTAAAATCTGTGTCTCTGTGCAAACTTCCTCAGGTCTGGAACCATTCAGATCTGAGGCTTTGATCTGCATGGCACACTTCTGAATACTGACATTTGACTGTGTCAAAAACACAAGTTAAGCCAGAACAGAGCTTTCCTCTCCACCTGTTTGTACAAAGCTGCCAAGCAGAGATTAAAAGCTTGGATTACTAAATGAAAAAGCCTGTTAAAAGTCCTGGGCTGTTGATTTACGCAGCTAGTTTTTCTTCACTTGTTCCTATAAGGATCTTCTTAGCTTCTCTTATCAAAGCTGGTTATCTGATCAAGAGTGTTGATCAGTAAATCCCAGCGACTCTGGCTTCTCCAGAGGCTGGAAGGCACCCCTAGAGATTATCTAGTGTTGTTGCTTCAGCTCTGTAAAGTAGTCACATTTATCAAAAACTCTTGTCTGTTCAGATGAGAGGTTTCTCTGAAGTAGTAACAGTGGTGTTGCTTGGACCAAAAACCTGCAGACAGGGCTTGCTTAGTTACCACCACTGCACAGTTCTTAAAGATTTGTATGGAGCCTGTTCTGCTGTGTCTGAAACTGTGGGGCAGGCTGTGCTTCTCTTGTTTGTCTAATTTCAGGCCAGAACATCTATTTTACACTCCACCAAAAGACTGACACACATGAACATAATGTGATAGTAACTGGAAATGAGGAAAAAAATGAAAGAGAAGGAGGGTAGTGACTGGCTCTGAACAGAAGAAACCAATTACAGTCAGCAGACAAGGAAAGGTATCTAACCATCTCTTGCTCTTTCTCTGCAGCAGCTCAGGGTGACACTGACCTCACCCTCCACTATCACTGCTCTGAAAACAAATCCAGCAGCTGACAACAGCAGCAACTAGCAGCAACTAGATGACTGAAGTGATCAAAAACCTCCTTATATTTGTTTAATAGTAAATAGGCACAGCTCTGTGTTTGTCACTACACTGCTTTCTCTGCAGAGAAAACCAAATGGCATTGTTCAGTTGTGACTCAGCTGATATTTCATATCTTGCTTTTGCTTGTTTTTTATCTTCAAGCTGTTGAAAGTATTTCCCTCCAAAATAATGAGGGAGCCAGCTGAGGAACCACAAAACACACAAGACCCAGGGAAGAGAACAGCACTGCCTGCAGTTCATTGTAATGACAATTTAATGGGGCCTCCCGGGATCTGTACTTTAAGTGGTAGGGGGATCTCTTACAGTGTAAATTCTTATTTCCACTTGAGGAACTGTACTATGCAACATTGAGAGAGCTGAGGGACCTTAATACTCAGTTATTACTTCACAGATGTTCATAAACCAAACACCAAGTCCTGAACAAATCATGACCTTTGTGACTGAAAAGTAGAATTCAGCATAGCTCATCATTTGAAAAGCCCTTTTCTGAAAGGCAAAAAGCAAATACGTCTTTTTCAGAGGGGCTGACTCTGTTTCAGCTGGACCAGGTCTTTTATTAAAATACTGCTTTTATTGAACCATCCCCATTCAAACACTTTCTCTAAGCTACATACTGCATATAACATGTTACATTGTCTTGGAAATGTTAAAATCAGTGAGTGGATTCTCATGACACAAGGCCACAGTAAATTCATTCCTGCAGTGGATCCCTCTTTTCCAGAACAAGTAGCCAATCCCACTAAAAAAAAAATCATAAGGATTGGTGTAACATTTGGAAGCAGGAGAGCCTGTGAAGAGGCAGCACTGTATATAAGACATTTATATACTACAGTGGAAATGTGTCATATTCTGAAAATATTCATCTGTTAGGGATTAGAGCAAGAATGATATGGGTGGAGAAAGTGGAAGGAATCAGATTAATTTCTTATGATGAGAAGGGAATCCTGGAAATAAGAATTCTTCCAGTGTTTTGAAAGGAAGAATCTATAGGGACAAAGGTAGGGACAAAGTTCTTGGAAGGAACAGAAATCAGAATCACTGGGGGCATTTTGCAGGCTGCATGGCAGCATTTTTGGGAGGAAAAGTTTTCTTAGTTTCAAATAAATAATGTATCCCAGAAAACAAACCATTATTTCCTGGTGTAACCCCATTCTGCTCATCATTGCTACTGGCATCCTGCAAACTGTCTAGTCCTACTCCTTTCATTAGACTTATGCAAATTATGGGTCCAAGTGGAATCTGGGTCTTACTTTTCCACTCCACAAAATCAACAGATACTTCATTTGTTTCTTTCTGACTTTTTTCTAGATCTAGATTTCATTTTAGATCCATTTACTCATGCAGGATTACCTCCCTGTCCTCTGTCTATAAACCAACATTGATCTCCATTTTCTTATTCTTTTAATTAATGCTTATTCACTAAGCAGTGTACTGAGAGAAGCTTTACAAAACACTTATGCTGAGTTGCAAATGAAGCTGTGGGGCACTGATGGACAGGGTTGTAAGCAAATAGATGCATACTGCCATTTTTCTCTATTACAATTCATATCTCCTGTTTACTGTTAAAGATGGTGGTGTTTTTCTGAAGCCAATTGTAGAGAAAAGAAAAGAGTTAGAAACAGACAAATACCATCCTTAAGTAGCTGAATTGACAGAATGTACATAGAAAATACACTTATTTGTGTTTAGGGTTGCTTAGCTGCAGGGTATTTCCAGCAGTCCTTTTCCTTTTGGATGCACAGCTTTGATGATGTCTGCAAGGAGCGCCTGGAGAAAAAGTTGCTTATGTCAGGTTAGAAGAGATGGAAAATTAAGAATAAAAGGGAGGGGAAGGAGCCCTTTGCTATGTAGTTCACAGTCATTGGGTCCTGATTTTCTGCCCTTTAAAACATTTTTGTTCATGATGGTTGCCACCCATCCCACAGTTGTCTTTCTCTCCCTTGCTGCCCTCCATGGCAATATCCCACACGATCCTATTGCATGCATAGTCTGCAAATCAGGAAACTCTTCTGGGGTGGCTTCTGTCTTCCTGACTTCACTCTAAATTACATGCACCAATCCTGCATTCGAACCTACCAAAGAGACCACTGACAGCTGCAGTCAATGCCTCATCCTTGTCCTGGAGATGCCAAATTTTGAACATGGATGGGAAATCCCACTTGTGCCAAGTGGCCTGAGATTAGAGGCTGGGATAGCAGAGAAAGACCAAGTCTCAGTAAGCTTTACTATGAGAAGATCCATGTTTGCAAAACTTAAATTCAAAATCCCGGCAGGTAAAATGTAAAAATTATTTCCTTCTGAGTTTCAGTAACGAATGCTGAATCAGTAACAAATTCTGTAAATTTGGCTTAAGCTGAGATGGGGAGAAGTGATGCATTTGTGCCAAGTGATTTTTCACTCTGGCAAAGGTGAAACACACCTCTAAGGATAGAAAAGGGACCCTGGGCTGAGGTCCAGTAGCTTTGGACTTCCCACCAGACTCTGGTTAGGATATTGCCTTTTTTTCCTCATCAAAATGCCAATTTACAGCAACTGAGTTAATTCCAGAATGTGGAGTTTAGTGAGGCAAAAAGGACATAGGCTACTGGAACATGGCGCAGGCAACAGCCTTCTTTTTAGTACCCTCACACACAAAGTTATTCAAGTAGAAGTGAAAAATTAAAGGCATAATTGCAGGTAGGATGTCCCAGCACACAGTAATTCAAAAGGACTCAGGACTGGACACAAGGGCTTAGCCTACCTATGTGGTCATTATAGCTCTGAGGAACATATAAGGGCAATTCTGAATACCACTACTGACTATGTCTCTACTGTATTTGTCATTTGTGCACTGATTTCTACAATACTTAACCCAAATTTGATGTTACAGATTCCAAGCTACTCAGATAAATTGAAGAGATATCAGGGCAATGAGGAACATGTAGAATCAACCCTTAGAGAGCAAGAGTGAAGGAAAACAATATATTTAGGTCATAAGATAAACAGTAACTGGGTTACAGTCTGTAAATACATCAGTAAAGAATGGAAATTTGATAGTAAAGTCTCTGAAGTCTAGCAGACAAACTAAAAATCCCATGCAGACAATGAATCCAGATAAGTTCACGAAACTTCAAGAAGAAAATTTAAATTTTAGTAGAAAGCTGCTAAAATGATTTTTTTTTATTTTGTATTTGACCATCTCTCATTTGAAATTTTTTAGTAACTTTTCTAGTAATGGCTTCAGTACTAGCAGGAATTATTAAGCTCCTAGTTTCTGTTACTGTGGAGGTCATGAAGGGTCACTGATAAATTTTAACATCAGAATTAAAGAACATGTATTCATCACATAGTCATAGGAATATGCTTTTAATGCCAGGGTTTGAAAGGCTAAGATCCCTACCCATTCTACCCTAAAACTCTCTAACAAATCAGGGAGATGTCCTCTAGAGGAGTTTGAGCCATACTATCAGGTGACTTCAGGAAGGATAAAACATTACTCAGAAAACTGAATTTTCCTCAAAATGTCCAGAGGAGAAAAGACAGTGAAAGCTATTTAAGGCTGTTCTGCTGCCACATGTCACACTTTGTGACGCACTCTGTCAGTGCAGTTACACAACACTGCCACCTCCTCAGACAACCGTCTTCCCAGGCAGGCCCCAACCCCTCACCATGCCCTACATGAAGTGCTAAGTCTCAGCTGATACCTATCAAACCCATCAAATCTGGAAGAAGGTTGCATTCTTCTCATCCTAGGGACTTCTTGCCTCCCTTTGGCACACAAAATCCTTGCTGTGATCAAAGTATAAATTGCTGCTTTATTTTTATTAATTATTTACTGGCATTTAATTTAATGTTCAGTAGAAGTATTAAAGGATGCTGACACTGTGTATGAGAGAATCAATCCTCTAGTCTGGCACCAGTGTATGAAGTAGTTCAGTAGTGACAGAGAAGATGCATAGCTGGTTTTGAGTACAGCCCATCTGCAGCCTCACTCCTGTGAGCAGCACATGTGAACCACTGGGTCTGTTCATGCAACAGGAACACTGGAGGGCCCTGAAATACCATTTTGCAGTGGCATTTTGTTCAAAATTTTTTTAAAAAATCTAAATTTAAATTATTACTATGATAGCTAGCATAAACCAGGTAAAAACATGGAAGTAATTTCACAGGAGTATTTTCCTCTTTTTTTTTTGGCATGAATTGGGAACACTAAGCTTGAAACATGTACTGCTGTGGTTATGATTTCTTTCTAAAAATGTTTGCATGCTTTAGAGATAAGCATGTGTTTACAAAATTAACTATTGGCATGAAATATATATAACAAATAATCATAGAATCATAGAATCATAGAATCATAGAATCATAGAATAGTTTGGGTTGGAAGGGACCTTAAAGATCGAGTTCCAACCCCCCCTGCCATAGGCAGGGACACCTCCCACCAAACCAGACTGCCCAGAGNCTGTGGTTATGATTTCTTTCTAAAAATGTTTGCATGCTTTAGAGATAAGCAAGTGTTTACAAAATTAACTATTGGCATGAAATATATATAACAAATAAGGCCACCAGTAATCTAAAATTGAAAGTTGCTCAATACTTTCCAGAACAGGGCTGTGCCTTTAAGTATATACTGACATGTTAGTTTTTTTCATTTAAATCATATTATAATGTGGGTGTCTGCTTTTGAATGAATGCCTAGTGGGAGAAAAAAGAAAAAAAGATCAAGTATTTCTGAGCATGACGCTGAAGGAAAACACCCTACTCTACCATTTTCAAAATATATTTTCAACCATTTATTTAAACAATTCAGACACCACAGTGTTTCTTTGACAGGTGAGATAACTCAGGAGCAAAGGAGCTGTCCTTTGAGAAATGTCTGCCTAAATAGAAATGAAAAACCTTTCAAAATGTGCCTGTTCAATGGAAACATGTATTCCAGCTGAACACCCTCACCATTCTGTCACACTGTGAATAATGTGGTTCAGGACTCTCCGCAGAGGGAAATTCCTGTACTTGCCATTTGTTGTCTGTGTCTCTGAGCTATGGGAATACAGAAGCCATGGGAATACAAGGAGCTGAAAACAGCTGTCCCTGCTTTTTTGTTCCAGCAGTAGGGAGAAAAACAATGTGACCTGATCCAAGTGCAGAGAAGGGAGAGTAAACGAAGGATAGAGGTAATTTTATCTGTGATTGGATCAGAGACATCTTGTGTTGAGGATGATATGAACCCTAAGGACTTTGTTAAATTTTTTCTAGGGGCATGACGAGCTTTCAATTTACCATTTTCTGGGGGAAAACACTAAATTTGAAAGTTTTTTCATAACAAAAGAGTTGAGCAATCTTGAAAAACATATTTACTTTTTTATTCAGATTTTTAATTTGTGAGAAACAAACTCAGTACTATTTTGATCATCCAAAACCCAGAGCATCTCTTCCAAGGCAAGCCACGGTTTCTTTGTAAAACAGCTAAAAATAAAAATATCTCCTCCTTCGTCTTATAAATATAAATATAAAAAACTTTTTGCAGAACTAAACATCAAATGTGGTACTCAGACCTGTGCTGTCTGGTATTAGTCTTGTTTTCAGAAGCTGCTAAATGCTTTCCACCCTTCTAAGCTGGCAGGAGCCCAAAGAACACAAGAACCTGCAGGAAGTTCCTAGCTGAAAATTGCCTGGGTGCTGCTTCTGTCAGGCTGTTTGAGAGCACTGATACTTTGCTTCAACCATAATTTGTAACTCTCTTTACTTCACGGAACCACAGAGTGGCTGAGGTTCGAAAGGACTCTGGAGGTACTTAGTCCAAACTCCCTGCTTGAGAAGGGTCACCCAGAGCCAGTTGTTCATGTCTGTGTCTATATGACTCTGTAATATCTCCAAGAATAAAAATTCCACAGTGTCACTGGGCAACCTGTATCATACTCATAGTGAAAATATGTTTCCTGATGTTTATCAGGAGCCTCCTGTGTTTTAGTTTGTGTGCATCGACCCTTGCACTACCACTACTAAAAACCATAAGATCCTCTTTGCATCCTGCTCTCAGTTATTTGAATACCTTTAGAAGTCCATTCTGATCCTTCCTGTCTCAGTCCTAGATCTTTCTTCACATGTAAGATGCTCCAGTCTCTTTAGGATGTCCAAGTCTCCCTTGTACTGAGAAACCCAGAACTGGACACAGTGATCCAGGTGTAGCCTCACCAGTGCTGAGTAGGTGGGAAGGAGCACACCCCTCAACCTACTGGCAATACTTTGTCTAATGGAGGATATATATATCCTTATTTGCTGCAAGACCCCATTGCTTGATCATGTTCATCCTGGTATCATTCTGTAACCACAAGGTCATTTTTTTCCAAGCTGCTTTCCAGCTTCTTGGCCTTAAACACATATTGGTGCGTGGGGTTATTTCTCCCTAGATGCAGATCTTTCCCCTTTTCCTTGTTAGTGTCCTGGTTTTGGGCCAAAATTACTAAATTAGCCCCCCAGAGACAGATGGCCCTCCCTCCTCTCTCTGAAGAGAGGAGAGGAAGGAAGGAGGAGATTTATGAGTTCAGAA
>VZTY01020508.1:123798-133836 GCA_013400935.1 Turnix velox
CTTGATGGCCGTCGTTAACTCCCTAGCCTGTGCCCATCCCCCAACAATTCCTCCGTTTTTCTTTAAACATTATACAACGGTAAACAATCTTACACACAACAATAACAAGCAAAAGTATTAGTACAAACACAAACCAGAAAATTTACCCCATTCTACCTCAAACCAGGACAGTTAGACTTAATGAAGTTCCTGTTGTCCCATTTCTTGAGCCTGCTGAAGTAAATGGCAAGTAGATTTTGTCAAATGGTATTTTCTGAGTCATGGATGAATTGTGTTAGGCTTTATTTTGACATTAGTGATATTTGCAAACCAGTCCCATTTTTTAATTTTTATTGGTGGCTAAAAACACGCTTTACCTATTGCCAGCAGATAAAGGGCAACCTGGGTTAATAGTTAAATATTTAGTGTTTACATTAAGTAGGTAAGTTTGAGATTGAAGAGCCAAGTCATTTGCTACTGAAAAATTCTGTGCCACTACCTACAGAAGGCTTTACTTCAACCTGTCAAGTATTCAGAGATACATGTGCTTGATGTAGCATATAATTCTGAAATATTTTAAAAATTATTAAATTCACTAACTAGTTCAGGTTCAGCTCAGATGAACAAGAATTGAATAGAGCAAGATTTCAAAAAATATTCCCTGTGTATTTCTGACCAGCTGTAATATTTCTTCCTTTCCTAGGATATTTTTTTTTTCTGTTCTCTAAAGCAGGGATTTTATTGATTTAGAGATTTGCTCAGTCTTGTATGTGTTACCAGAGTCAATAAGCAGGCTGGAATCTCTTGGTCTCTAGAACCAGTGAAAAGAAAGTTACAGATCATAAAGGGAAAGAATTGAAAAGTGAACTAGTAGGACAGCATGTATGAATGACATGCCCCGACCAACATTTAGCTTTTCTCAATCCATTTTTTTAATCCTTAAGAACTTATGTTACTTGGAGAAATTTTAGTTGGAAAGGAGAGAGTTGAGCTCTGTGTGTCTGTGTATAATTATATTAACCTAAAAGGTTACATGTCCCTGGGCTGGTCCTCTGCTTCAGATTCTTACAGGATGGAGGTCTATAAAAAATCACTTCTTCTGCTGCAAACTTCAGACAGAAAAAGTACTAGAGTCCAAGGAGAAGATGCTGTGACATTTGCCTTAAGAATATAACAGCTGGGAGTGTTGGAGTCCTGATGACAATATAAGGGCATAAACTAAAACAAAACATCAAACCAGTCGATGACTAAGGACTGATTTTTAATTGTCTGTGACAGCAGCACAAGCCAGCAAGGGGATGCTCTTCTGTGTTCAAATAGTAGCTAAATCTTTGAGGTAATAAAATCCAAAAAAGCATGCATATCTACCTTGACAGAGGAACATGTGAGTTCTCTATCTAGACAGCATCATAGGGGGAAAGTTGTGAATTCTCCACATAGCCATCATGGTCAGTAAATCAGAATTTCTTTTATTCTCATTTGCTCACATTTTTAGGCCACAACACTAGCTTACAAGTAAAACGGGAAATTACTGACAACAGTGATTCTACAATCAATTAAGGTGTATTCTTATCTTTAACTACAGGAGTATGTATTTTAAATAGACTACTTGCACATTTTAAAATGTACTTCAGAGTTTGCTGGATCAACACCCATGTTTACAATGAAATGTGAAAACATCAGAGCAGTTTCTGAGGAGATTAGGTCTTGACACAGTTTAGATGTTTCTGACCTTATTTTTCTGCAGCACTACTTGCTGTACCTGTTTAATTGTGTTTAAATGTGTATCAATCCTGCATAATTACCTGTAGTGGGAATTGTTTATAAAGCTCTCCAGATTCAATGATTTTCCCAATCAGTAGGCAAGTCCCTTCTGCTTTTGATCAAACTTAACTGAAGCTATGACATCTAAGATTTCATTCTGAAGTAATAAGGACAAAGGCCTTAAAAGAATACTCAGAAATAGGATATGCTCTATTGTGTTAAGTCTCCAGCTTCAGGAACTGGTTTTTTCCTACACATACAAAAATTTTTTTTACTTAAAATCTGCAGCACAGATAGGTAGAATTCTTTCTTCAAATTGTAGTTATTTACCCTCAGAGAGTGTATGTAAGTCTTTGGAAACTAATCTCAAAAGCCCTACTCCAGAAAATACATACTGGTCTGGCAGAATAAACAACTGTATTATGAGACAGCAAAAAAACCCCCACAAAACCAAAATCAAAACACATATATAACATAAAGAAATGCAGATTAAATGAAACAAATGTATTCCTTTCTACAGGCCACATCCACGGTTTGTGCGAAATGGCACAATTTCCAAATCTTCAGAATGGACTGGTTTATTCTAGCCCACCCAATGTTTTAAAAATCTGCATGTCCTGAGAAATATATTTAATTATAGTATGTTTTGCTTAAGTATTTAATTACCATGTTCCAAGGTCCAGCCTAGAGGATTACTGAAAACCCTTTAGAAAGAGTTACCAATTGATGAACAATGTCTCATGGCACACCAAGTAGAGCAGTCATAAAACTAATAGACTAGATCTTCTGGTTTATATAGGAGTAAGGGAAATCTGTTATGGAAATTATGCCTTCCAGGGATTACAAATATCTAAAGCATTCATCTGCTGCCAGTTCATCATTTTCTAGGATCATGAGCTGATAGAATGAATGTTCTATTCAACCTCATTTGTCTCATTATTGGTTTTGCCTTTATTGTTTACGCTGCTTTCACCTTTTGCTGATCTGTAGATATATCTTCCTCAAGATTTATCCCTCTTTCCTCCTTTCCTTGCTTTTCTTCCACATTTTTTTATCTTCTTTACAATGTTCCCATTTTCATTTGTATCTTTTAATTCATATCTCCCAAGCCAAGAAACAGAGAAAACATTACTAAAACTTATTTTCATCTATGAGAAATCATTGCCTCTGGTCACAAGTGCATCATAAATAATCACAGAAGTAAGCCAGGTTGAACGCACCATCCAAGAAAAGATCTTTTGGTATTACTACATCTCAAACATTGAAATGGAGGTGAGAAGTTTATTCTGCAGAAGAGTAATTACCCTTCTTAGACACAACTAATAAATCTTTCCCTTATTAGTGTCATATTAGATCAAATATAAGCTAATTTCTTGCAAGGCTTAATTTCATTCCTTCACTTTTAGCCTGCCAGTCTAAATTGAGATTTTGTGGGAAAAAGGAAAGTAATTTATTTCTAATAAGTGATATTTCTGTTGTGACCACCTGCAACTTCTGAACAGAACAAGTATGCACTTACATCCTCATGAAATTCTTTGCAATATTCTTCAAGTGAACATATATTTATTTAGTCAGCATCTTAATCATTCTTCTCAAAGGAAAATCATCCAGATTGCCTTTTGAGAAGTCTTTTTCTAAGAATCAAAGGTCATCTCTTTTAAAGTCATAACTTCAAACTGGGATTAATTCTGTCATTAATTCTTTATAATTTTAGGTAAGAAAAATGGCTATTTGTCCTGACTTTACTCTGCTCAAAAGGGAGTGTTTTATAAAAATAGGGAAAATTCCACTTTCCCGAATGAACTTACAGTATGAAAATTTTTTTAATTTGTGAAATTTTTAGTGTGTTTCTTCTGCAGTCAATCACCCCCAAGATGGGCAGGCTTTACTTTTAACTCTTACCTAAAATTCAGATGGAGATAAACTTTTCAAACTGAAAACTGTCATTTAAGTGACTAAGGATGGGAAAACACCAAGTATCTGAGAAAAGAGTCTTTTTAAACTACAAGTATGAAGCAGCAACTCTCAAATGAGTATGTACAAGTGTAAATGAACACATCAGCTATAGCTGATTAATATTGATATAAACATTATTCAGAGTTTTTGTCTCGGAGTGTTCCCAAGAGTAGCATCTAAGAATGTTCTTCTAGATAAAAAAAGGCTGACCTGTTTTCCAGTAGGAAGATGGTAATAGTAAGTACCAAGTTATATGACACAGTTCTGCAAATAGAAAACTCAAAACACTTACACTTCTTGAATTGCCATCATATAATATCCATTACTTCCTGCATGTAATTAAATCCAAATTAATTTTTCCCCTAAATTATCTTCATACTTGCAGTTGAGCTGCAATAATGCACCTAGCCCTTATTCACAGTGAGAACTCCAGAGAGATGCATGTAAAGGTTCCCAGAAACATGAGCGACATATTGCACAGACAGAAGGGCACATTTCTAATGAAAGATTGAAACCTAATAGTTTAAAAGACTCATAAGGGTTTGGATGTTGCTTTATTTTATATAAAAATTCAAACAAACTTCATCCTGTTTGTAATGATGCAGGTATATTTGGAGAATCTCCCATTTCCAGGCTGAACCAATCAAAGATAAGCTGAATATATTGAAGTAATCTGTTCTTTTTTTGTATAGTTTTTTTGTCTAGAACAATAATAGTTAGAATAGAACAATAATTGTTAGAACAATATTAAAGCCAGAAATAAAAAGCATCAAATTAGGAATTCATAAAGCAGCAGTGAATTACTAAAGTAGATTAAGGGAATTTTTGAATTCCAATGAATGTTCATATCCAGTTGTGATATGGGACCTGCTGTTATTTACCCTCCAGCCATAGTTCTTTAAATGATGGGCATGTTTTGTATGGGATTGGGAGGATTAATCTTCTAGGAGTTTATATTCTATATGGGGTAACTGGACCATGCTCTCATATAAAGCTTTTTCTGGTCATATAGAAATGCCAACTGAAATGTGAAGCCTGAAAAATCATAGCTGTTTATTGTATCTGCATGCTGTGAAAGCACTTAATCTATAGGCTTTTGGCTTTATTAAGGATGTATAGCAAGAAATGGTCAATTTCCAAAAAAGCTCATGTAAAGTTGATGCATTCATTTGGTGTATTCATGAACAGTAAGAAAATGGAAAAGATACTGAAATAAGAATGTAATTCTTTACAAATAATCAAAAAATAAACAAATATAATTACAAAGCCATTATGTTTTATCCTCACATAGAATATTTAAATCATAGAAACTTTCCAGACAAACACGATATTACTTTGGTTTTCTTCTCTTTTTCTTTCTTTGACCAGCCCTGACTTTCCCTACCGTGGTGCTCTACTATAATTTTGAAAGGTTCTGACCCCCTTCCCAGCTATACTTCTACATCCAGAATTGTGGGGGTTTTTTTTCACATGAAGATACAAACCCCTCATGCACTAAGCAGCTAAGCAATTAAAGGCCTATGGATAGAAGCCAATAGCTTTAGTTTTCTTCCTTCAGCTGCAGATGAGCTAGCTGGATGGTGATCCCATTTGAGAGCTAGAGCACAGAACATTAAGTAGCCATATCTAAAAATATAAGTGGAAGAAACAAAGTACTTTCTGACAAAATATGAATAGTTAATTTTGTTTTAAATGAAGGAAACAATCCCACCACCTTCACACAAAAAATCCTTTAGTGAAGTAAGAGATAGCATGAAACAGAGAGGCAACATAACTCCATTATTAGATAATAATTTGTATTTAAAAGTAAATAATAAAATAAATAAAAATAATAAATTATAATAAATAATATAATAAATAATAATAAAATTAAATAATAAATAATATAGTGACACTACATAATGTGCTTGGATCTACCAAAAAGAGTTGCATTGCAGCAAAAAAACATATTAAAAGAATGCTATTTAATAAAATTAAATTTTAAAGTCAGGTTGGATGGAGCTCTGAACAAGCTGATCTAGCTGAAGACATCCCTATTCATTGCTGGGGAGTTTGGAGGTCCCTTCTGACACAAAAATTTTACATGATGGAGCACCATGTTAGGCTTAGATCAGTAACAGTGTCCTTTTTATTTTCTGTTAATTTGTCTCTGATTATTTTTTGAATAATTACATATTTTCAGACTTACTTCAGGGAACTGTTGGTACATTTAATGTTTTTTAGTTATCTCCTTTTCAGGTCTTCCATAGCAATCTTTCATGGTTTTGCTATAACTTTCCACATGCAAAAACCTTGCTTGTGAATTTTGAGTGTAGTCTAACATCAATGTACATGATATCATGGAAAGTTAACTCCTCCAGATATTACTATTTCTCTTAAATATGCTTTTACTATGTTCCTGTGTCTCCTTTTCATATTTATGTCTTCTACACTGCTGAATCATTTTGCATACTGCCAGCAATACCTAAACCTTATTGGCTATACAAACTAGTGACTTCAAGTTACAGTAACTGGTCTCAATGCTGTGCTTCCATATAATGAGCACAGCCTTATTTTACAGATGACTCACCAAAATTCCAGATATTTTGCACAGTTCATCTATCCTGTGAAAATTTTCGTATCTTATGCTCTGTTCTCCTAATCAACTCTACCTTTTTTTTTAATAAAATTAATGTATTTATGTCAAGACACAGGTTATACTGAAATCTTCCCCGTCTACTTTGTTGCAAGGTATACACCTTGATAAGTGATCTACAACTCAATAATTTTGCTTCATAATTGTTTACTTTGGTTGTTTTAGTATTTCATCTGACAGACAGATGTTTGAGCACAATATGCCTCAGGTCTGTTTCTGTATCACCAAGCTCATGTTCCTAAATAGTAGTCAGCATTACTGGAAGATTTAGCTGTGTACACCTTTGGTAAACAGAAAATACCAATTGTAGGTAATAGTACCTCTTCTTGGACTCCTGGAATATTACAAGTAGGACAGAAGTTCAATTCCATTTTGAGGATCTTTTTTTTTTTCTATTAGCAGCAGTTCATGTGTTTGCCTCAAAAAAACCAGAAAAATCTTTGCAAGGGTCATAATGATTGTGCTTATGCATGTTTTATTTCAGTGGACATTTTCAGAGGAGAGCAAATAATTTTTGTTGAAAGGCACTTTCCATTTGGCAGAATCTTTTTTTTGTCAGCTCCAGATGAAAATGCACAGAAATGCTCCCTCAGCCCCTGGCTCTTTAGCATATTATCTGAAGAAGCATCACAGCAGTGAAAAAAAAATTTGCTTTGACCAAGTGCAGGCTCCTGTTTTCAAAAGCCTATAACTCAAGGAAATCAAGACAATTTTTCACTCAATTTCAGCTTCTAACATCTCCGTATTTCAGTTATACAGATGTTCAAAATAACACCAGTGTCCTTTTTATAATGAAAAATGTCTATTTTCCCACGCTCACACTCTGAAATGTATTTCTGATCAAGCATTTAAAAACTTCTTTTTGGGTAGAAACAACACAAGGATACTCTAACCAAAAGCTGACTTTTTATTGAGAATAGCCAAACAAAAAGGGAAATCATAATGTTGCCTCAACTAATGCTTTAGTTGTCAGTATAATCAAATAATGGGCTGGCATAATAAAGTGTTATTATCTGAGGTATGTGCCTACTGAAAAAAGAGGTAGAATTCAATGTAAGGAGTTAACAAAGTATAATTGCAACCCAGTGTGAAGAGTTAGTAAATTTCTTGTCAGGGAGGGATTCTCATGCTGCAGTCATCTGCACAAAATATTCCCAAAGCTGAAAGACTGTCCTATTTCACATTTATTTGCAGACACTGAACTAAAACAGCCACAAATTCTACTTTAGTTTTCATTAAGTTCAACTGGGGAAAATCAATTTATACCTACCCAGCAGTATTTTGTTTTCAAAGATATATTTGGATATAACATCTCCTTTCAGAGTTAAAGAGAAGGTGAAAGTTGAGAGGGTAGCAGAGGAACATACTGACTATTGTGCTGCTAATGAGAAGATTTTGTACCAGTATTTTCTTTGCATCATGTTCATAAATCACCTAAAATAAAGTCTGTGTCAAAGTCCAGCAATTCAAAAAAGAACTAAAAATAATAGTTTCTACATGAATTTCCATCCAGAAAACAAAAATATGCTTCAGAACAGTCATACAGTCATGTTGCTGACACACAAATATACCCTTAGTGGAAAAACTAACCTTAGTAGATAAGGCTTGCAAGTTTTCAGATGATGATAAAGGATTTTGAGCGCTTCTAGTCCTACTCATACTCCTGCTACCAGGTAGCAGGAAATTGAATCTAAACTATGAGTCATGGAATATTTCTGCTTCAAATTCAGACTAGGTTAAGGCTAGTACTTTGCTAGCTTGCTCACACCAATTTAGCTGAATTTAGCTTCTTGTGGCACCAAACTTAAGACTGAGTCTTTCCTGTTCAGTGCATTACCCCATAGAGAACCTCAGCAAAGGCAAGTATGACATCCATGCAAAGAAAACTCTTGAAAACAAGGAAATGTCAGCTTACAGAACTCCTCATAAAGACACTTCTGTGCCCACATAACACATTTCTCCTGACATGAGTAAACTTCACACTCCCAAATACAAGGGATCACACCCAACTCATTAATTTCACACTACAGAATCCCCCCACTATAAGCCTAGCTCAACACTGATTATTTCATAAAGTTAATAAGGTTGAGATGATGTATATGTGTGAGTTTTGGAAGTAAAGAGGAGATGTGGGTGTTTGAATTTTATTTATGCATCAGATCTATAGTTCAGAGCTGTCCAACTGGCAGCAATTTTTTTAATGGAGTAACACGCAGGATCTACTTCTAATGCTATATTTCAGACTACCAGCTTGGAGAAAACATTCTGCCCTTTGTAACAGGTGAGGTGGCAGAGCAGTTGGCACAAAGATTAAACAACTGAAAAGATTTATAGATAAAAATATGAACTGAAACATGCTGGATAAACACATGGACAATGTTTAAATGGGATAAAGATACAACTTGGTCTCTGCTGATTCTTTGTTTAACTGATATCTATTGAGCAAAAATACTTAGAATCATTTACTAAGGTAGTCAGTTCTTTGTTTTCATACCCTAACCTAGTATTACCACAACCTCTTCTTATTGCTGTCATCTACAGTTCCTCCTGACGGAAAAATATCCTATGATGGAGTACCATGTTTGGCTTAGATTGATGACAGCCAGTGTTCTTTTTATTTTTCTGCCCTATCACTACATCCCCAGAGATCTAGGTGAAACAGACCCTCATCACAGAGTAAACACACAGTTTGGCATCTGAATGTAATGTATAAACCGTTGAAGGACCAAGGTTTTTAAATTGCAGATTTTTTAAAAGTGACTGTCAAAAATTCAGAGATACTTTTCCAACAGTATCAGAAATATTCCATTTTTTTCATCATTAGAAAAAGTTTGTTCTGTTACATAGGGTACATGATACATTGGGGATTTTCTGTTGTTCAGGAATTTGCCTTTATTTTCATCTGCCTAGGCCCATCTTTGTTACTAAAGGGGCTCTTAGATGTCTTGGTCTGAAAATGGTACTGTTTAGTACTTTTATGGCTTAAGACCCCAAATCATAGAATCATAGAATAGTTTGGGTTGGAAGGGACCTTAAAGATCATCGAGTTCCAACCCCCCTGCCATAGGCAGGGACACCTCCCACTAGACCAGGCTGCCCAGTGCCTTGTCCAGCCTAGTCTTGAACACTTCCAGAGAGGGGACATCCACAACCTCTCTGGGCAACCTGTTCCAGTGTTTCACCACCCTCACTGTAAAGAATTTCTTTCTTATGTCAAGTCTAAATAATCAGTTCTGTTCTCAGTGAGTGCACTGTCTCTCTGGTGGCAAATACGTGGTTGTGCTATAGGTAGAGGCAGAGCTGGCAGGTTTTAGTTTTACGCTGCAATCTGCTTCAAATGTTCCAAATGCAACTAACCTGTGTATTTGGGGATTGTGGCATCTTCCCCTTCAGAAGGAGAATGTGGAAGTTATTCCTGACTATTTGTACTGTGTTCAGATGATGAAGCTTCCACTGCAATCCAAGTGTTTATTTGTTTTTCAGTTCCTGAGATCTTTATGCATACTTGCAGTCTAAAATCTTAAAACGCATTGACATTTAAAGATATCCAACTTTAAAATGAGAGATCATAAGTAGCTATAATTTAGAAAGTCGCTATAATTTAGAAAGGAAATGCTTCTTCAGACATGATGCTAAATGTACTACTGTTTTTCCACAGTAATTACCCACTGAAAATGGTTTGTATCTAGTGGGATTTTCTGCTT
>VZTY01020508.1:136508-154779 GCA_013400935.1 Turnix velox
AATCATAGAATCATAGAATAGTTTGGGTTGGAAGGGACCTTAAAGATCATCGAGTTCCAACCCCCCTGCCATAGGCAGGGACACCTCCCACTAGACCAGGCTGCCCAGTGCCTTGTCCAGCCTAGTCTTGAACACTTCCAGAGAGGGGACATCCACAACCTCTCTGGGCAACCTGTTCCAGTGTTTCACCACCCTCACTGTAAAGAATTTCTTTCTTATGTCAAGTCTAAATAATCAGTTCTGTTCTCAGTGAGTGCACTGTCTCTCTGGTGGCAAATACGTGGTTGTGCTATAGGTAGAGGCAGAGCTGGCAGGTTTTAGTTTTACGCTGCAATCTGCTTCAAATGTTCCAAATGCAACTAACCTGTGTATTTGGGGATTGTGGCATCTTCCCCTTCAGAAGGAGAATGTGGAAGTTATTCCTGACTATTTGTACTGTGTTCAGATGATGAAGCTTCCACTGCAATCCAAGTGTTTATTTGTTTTTCAGTTCCTGAGATCTTTATGCATACTTGCAGTCTAAAATCTTAAAACGCATTGACATTTAAAGATATCCAACTTTAAAATGAGAGATCATAAGTAGCTATAATTTAGAAAGTCGCTATAATTTAGAAAGGAAATGCTTCTTCAGACATGATGCTAAATGTACTACTGTTTTTCCACAGTAATTACCCACTGAAAATGGTTTGTATCTAGTGGGATTTTCTGCTTTGCCTGCTTAGGCATCTGTAGAGTCCATAGAGAGCCCTGCACTCACAATTGACACTCAGCAGCATCTAGAGCACAACCTGGCAGCATCATCTCAACATGGTGTACATCATCTCAACAGTAGTACGCAGAAACCTTTTTATGAGCAGAAATGAAAACAACTGCTGCAAGTCAGTCTGGTACAGGCAGGTAGACAATGGGCTTGGAAATGGCATGAAATGAAGTTACTCAAGATCTAAGCTTGGGCTATCCTTGGCAGTTTGCAGAAGTACCTTATTATAATTTTGGTTAGGGAGGACTGAAGGTCCTTCTGTACTTCCAGTGAAGTCATCGCTGCCATGGGGAAGTTAATAATTCTTGAATATTTATGTAATTTTAGGAATGCCTTTATGTCTGTATTGTTTTATTTGCATATATTTGTTATTGTTCAGTTCATTTATTTACACAGACCCATATTAGGGTCCAAACCAAAGGCCAAGTAAAGAAGGCATAAATATTCCATGGCCTTGTCAAACATACACGACAGCACAGGAAAGAGCTCTAAACTGAAGACATTAAAACTTGAAATATGCTTTGCCAGATGAGAACTGGAAACACGAATAGTGAAAAAAAAAAAAAAAAAGAAAGAGAACCCATTGTGATATATACTTTCTTGTAGATGCGGACTCCTTTGACATGGAGGAAACACAAAATGGCCTTTACCAACACTCTCCATGGTGCATGGTGGAGCAGATAGCTTTTCCAGGATGGAAACCAGACATCTCTTCTGAATCACTCTCAATGCCTACACACTTGCCACAGACATTCAGACAAAAGTCTTTTACACACCTGCCTTAAAAAAGAATGTAGACAGAAAGCTTTCACAGACTGAACTGTGTTCAACTATTGGCCACTACTTGGATCATCTTCTAAAAATACTTTTCTAAATCACACATCCTTTGTCTATATAGTTTACTTACTAATCTGATCTTTGTAATTGCTCAAAATATTTCTGTGGACAACAATAAATAAGGGAATTAACATTGATGGTGTTAATTCTTCTCCTGACAAAATCTATATTGCTGCTGACACAATATTGTAAGGTTTGACACATACTGTGAGTCAAGCCTGTTTGTTTACTACAGGTACAATCAGAACTATTTTTAAGGAGTGCCTGTTTAAATATGCATACCACACCCTCCATATCAATGGGAAGACCTTGCTCAACTCTGATGGCTAATCATTCTGTTGTTTTAATGATAACACTACTTGTTCCAAAGTACTTAAGGTATTGTAGTTTGCTCAGAAGAATTTATAGCTCTCATAGTACCTATAATACCCACTGGACTAGTCCCTCACCACATATGTGCACAGTAACATCAATTCAATCATCTCTTTTTGAGGTGTTTCATTATCAATGGTCTCAACACTGACATTCCCACCCAGAACATAACTACTCCTATAGCTGCTGAGAGTTCTAGAATAAGTGTACCAAAAATGGACAGCCATTCTTACTGCAGAGAAATTAGTTACTTGATTAGAGAGTTGCAAGAGAGGTTCAAAGATATCAAGGAAGTCTTGTCTTTTAGCATTTGTGTGTCTGATATGTTGTGCTTGCCCCGGCCACACACACAGGTGTAAGTATCCACACAACTGCACTGTGCCCTTTTCTGCAATGTAGCAGTGAGTTCCTTACCCTCTTCTTAAAAGTCATAGTTTGATTCTCTTATATTTGGCTCAATCAAAATCAGTACATTAATTTCATGTAAGGACTCTTACTTTCAAATAAAAATTCAGTGAAATAAATAATTATTACTGTATTCCACTTTGCTACTCACCTGAAGAAACCTAGTATCTGTTTTTGAAGAAAAATGAAGTAACTACCATACTGAACAGCTGTTTCTTACCACAAAACTGCCAGCTAGGTGGTTTATATTTGTAGTGCTGTTCACACATGGGAACTCCACAGCACAGTATGTGAGCTAAGGAAAGTAAACATACACCCATTTGTAAACTTTCAATATATTTGTTTTACCATAAAAATAAAACTTGTAATTAGTTACCAGGAGTTTGGTACAATAAGATGAAGTCTAATTTCATACAAAATGAACAGAAGATTTTGCTTTATCTGAGACTTAGACAAGCATGACAAGAGCAATAAAAGAAATTTTAGTCTTCCTACATGTTTAAGTACATTTACAACAGAATAAATAGCATGAAATCAAGAGTGCAGACTTCATTTCTATGTTCAGTCTGAGATTGCTGCATGAACATAAACATATGGTTTTGAGCAATTAAACAAGATAGGATAGTTGACTGTTCTGAGACTGAGAAGGAGAGAAATAAATTCTAAAAAGTAACAAAGTTTTAGATCCACAAAGGTGGATTTCAGTTTTACTGCATCTAGATTAAAGAACCAATTCTGTAAAGATTTATCTATGAGAATAGTGAATTACAGCCATCCCGACATGGCTACTAATATAAATGAAATACAAAAAAGAAGCAAATCATAACAGAGGGTGGTGAGTCTCTGCATACAGAAAATACATGTAACACACATAATATGCATTTTAATATTTAAAGCTATTTCAACCACTCAAAAATGAGGGAAAATAAAAAACTGCTGCCTCCATGAGCATAATCAATATAAGAAAATCAAATTTGTGTATCCAAAAGTTTTTCTGACACAGTCATTAAAGATATTTTTAGTTTGGATTTTTTTTCTTGCATGTTTAATTTTGGTGATCAGCACTGATGCTTCAGAGTTAAATTGCATTTATTTAGCACTGTCTCATGATGCCCTTTTACCTCTCATCAATAATTTTCAAGACTCAGATGCAGTTTTGAGCAATTTGTAGACTCTTTTTGTATTTTGTGGTATTTGTAATGAGCTTCTATAAGGTTCTGCATGCCTAAGGCCACTTCACTGAACTCCCTTGGAAAAATATTCCAACTGTATCTTTGTTACACATGGATATGGTAAAAAAAGTGTAATAGCATATTCCTATTTCTGCAACATCTGATATCTTTGATATTGGTATATATTGTTTTTCCATGATATGGCTTTCAAATTCATAGCACAAATATTAGCTCTATAACTAATATGTCGTCTTTTTCATTTAACAAACTCCTGTCATATATACAGGGACAAGAGTTTGCCAAAGTGATCATAAAATACTTTATAATGAGGTCTGTAACTCTATCATGTCTGTCTAGTTGGTGGTGTTTGGGTTTTTTATCTTGCTTGTTATTTGGTTGGTAAGAAGGGAATGTCTTGTACTAGTTTAATCAAGGAAGATTATTACATAACATCTGTCAGATTGAGTTGTACCATATGGGCCCTGGGCCATCTTCTGTAAGAGATCTTACAGAGACATCTCAAAATGTCTGTGAAAATAGAACATATTTTTAGAATTGTAGAATATCCTCCTACACTGCCAAATGAACCTGTCAAAAGCGCATCTTGATTTGTTCAGCTCCTACAATTCATGCTTGTTTGCAGCAAGGATATTTATTGACCAAAGTGGGTGGTAGAGGGGTTTTGTATCTGCTTTTGCAGATGCGAAATTAAAAGTATGGAAGTTTTTTTAGGGCAGGGGCTTTTTGCAGTTTTCTAGAATATGAAGTTCTGAAACAACCTCTTTTCTTAGTTTATTGTTGTTGCTTTTTTTGACATGAGAATAGAAAAGATTAAAGTGACCAAATAATGAGAACAAAAGAGGAAAACAGAAAGTAAAAAAAATAAATGAAAAGTCTTTACTTTATCTGGTCATTGTGGTTATGATCCAAATCCAAATTCAGTGGTCTCTGAATGATAGCACACTTCCAGCCTACTTACTATGGTAGAAAGAAAATCTGCTGTTCCTGGACAGGCAGGTATTCTAGATAGTTACTCGAGGGAAAGTCTTCAAGTGGTTGGCTGCTAAAATCATAGCTGCTAGTATATGGATTTCTAAGTCTAACAAATGGAGGATAATTAAGATTGGACACAAACAATGTTAAGAAGAGACATAAAGAAAACCAAATATCCAGAAATTATTTGAAAAACATCCTTTGTCATAACAGTTATACAGGTCTTCCATTAAGAGAGGTGTCAGCAGAAGATTATGTTGTCATCATGTCATACTTTTCTATTAAGAATAACTGTGTGGGCTGGGAATGTCTTGCAAAGGAAGCTATACTCCTGACCCTCAAAAATATATTTTATACAGAAAAAAAGTGACACTTCCTGCCAGTGTCAGGCTATTATCAGATGCCTGTCAACTCTGGAGAACTACATACATATAAGACTGTATTTTTAAAGACAAGGGGAAGATCATTGACACTTATCAGCACCATGCAAGTACTAGTGTCAAAAGCTGTGGCTCAGACACTAGTAACTCTCAAGTACCTAAAACAGAGTTAGAGTGCACAGGAAAAGGAGTGCATAGCTGTCTGAACTTCTGTCGAATGGTCTAGTATGACAATATGGTGCAGCACATGTGCCAGCACTCTAGTTTAGCCTCAGGAAGCAGCCTGGCTATGAAAGGAAGCCAATCTGCATGAACCAATAAGCTTTACATCTAATTAAGCCTAATGAGCTTAGGATGACACTGTGCTGATATGACTGTAGTGTGGACCATGCTCTTCTTTGCATTATTGATGTATCCTTTTTCTTCATCTGCTGGCATCTGGTAGCAGCCTAAATGCTGCTTCCATCTCACAGTTTGCAAGCCGCTCAGAGCCTTAGCTCAAGTCATAGCCCTGAAGATCCTTAAAAGGATTTTAAGTTAGCACGGGACGCAGCTTAATGCAATTTTCAGGGATATCTGATACCCGTGGTGTGTTCCGTCCCCTTGTATTTTGGCACAAAACTTAAAACTGTAACAAAACAGTTGGTACAAATATGATGGTACTCCAGTGCCATGTCTGTTTGGCCAGATGTCATTAATAAGCCACAAGAATGCACATCTTGACACTGAATTGGGGGGATGAGACTCTAATCTTGAGAAATGCAACCAGGAGGTACTTAGGATTATGATGTTTACTGCCTCTTTGCTTACTGTTTCTCTGCCCAAGCAATCAAGTCTGTTCAAGGCAAAGTCAGCTTCGGGGACTAGAAATGCTCACATTATCTTTCATCAGTTCTCATCAAGAAACCACTAATCATCAGTTCTGCAGCTCCTTGAGTTGCCTCCTAGTACAACAGGCCATGTTTGTTTGAGGGCTGTGCCCTGAAAGATTTGCCTTATATCACTGGCAGTTTGCACTGAGATTCAGTGAAAGAGAAACATTCACAATTCAGGCAGAAGTGTCAACTGGGAGGCTACAATAAAAGGCTGGAGAGTGGTCTCCAAACCTTCAAAGGACAGGTCTTTCCCTACCTCTGGGAATGCTCACTACCTTCTGTTCTAGGGCAAATAGGGAGGAGCAAAGTAACTACATGCTCACAGTAAGGAAGTGATTTCAACTAAGAGTTTGCACAGCTAATGAACTTCTGAGAATGCACTGGGCAAGAAGGAGCAGTGAATGAACTCTCAGCAGTCTAGAACAGCTGAGAGTTAGTTTAGGTAAGATGATAATATTTTAAGATGCTTTCGGAGCTACCAGACAGTAGAAGGGAAGTATAACTCTCCTCAGAACACTGCCAAGAAGCACAATTACCCCATTGCACCTCTGTGAGTTGCCACATGCAAGGTAAGCGGAATTCAGTGGGTAGTCATAGGCTACTGTGGGTTTAGAGACACCATCCAAATTTACCACAACATAACAAATCACTGCAGCTGTTCCTGCATTTGTTGCTCATGCATGTTACTGTTAGGTTAAAATTCTCTTCAATTTTATTCTTTGAGGCTTATGCTGAGGGACTTCACGTCTGATTGTCACTGTTCTGTCTTTGATGAATCCCCTCCACGTCAATGAGATTTATGAGTTCTACATGTGGCCTAACTTTCATAAGATTTACATAATGTAGATTTTAAATTTAAGATCAGTAAGGAAGTGCTGATTGACTAATACGTAATGCTCCCTACTTGGCAAATTAGACAAGTAAACCATCCTAGGCACTACATGGGAGTTTAAACAACATAGTACTTATTAAAATCCATCAAGAGTCAATCAGCTTAGTGGAGAGGTGCTGTCCCACTCAAATAAGCAGCCCTTTAAAAAATCTCCCAAAAATCTAACCCCATGCCTCAAAAAGAACGTGTGGTATTGCAAGCTGACATTTCTAAGACTTTTTGCTTTAAAGGCACGTAAGATACAAAGAACAGGCATATGTTCCTGTATGCAGGAATATAGCATGCATGAATTTCCACTGTAGACAGCCTCACGCATTACCCAGTGCAACAGAAGCTAACTGATACTGCTGATATGAGATGTACTGTCATTATGAAGCAGTTAAGGAGAGGTCTGGATACCAGTTTTGCACCTCATTTACCTTCAGAGAAGGAAAAGAGATCAGCAGGAGGTCTGCACTGCTCCCAAAAGGCTGAATATGGATCAGATGCAGATTAGAAGCAGTATCATAATGTTAACATGCAGCATGTTTTGCTCAGGATAATAATATTCTTTCTTTCAGGAGAGCAGCATGGGTACAACACCTTGCTAACAGGACCATGTGATTTCCAGAGAGCTTGGAGTACAGGCCAAAGTCATTTGGGTACACCTATACCTGCCACATAGCCATACAGACAAGAATCCATCTAAATTTTTTTCCTAAATGTTTGTTGCAGTTATGCGATATTATGGCCGGTTTACATTGTTTCATGAAAGACAAGGACAGCATCTGCTTTGAACATAGCAGGAAGAAGGCACTGATGGCTAGACCAATGCTGAAAACCTGAAAGCAGACTTGAAGCCTGTTCTTTGTCTTTGAGATAGATGTATACATTCCAAAATGCAGGTATTATTAATTTTCACTTGGGAGAAGATTTTAATAAAAACATAAATATTGCCAAAGCAGATTGCATAAATGGCAGTCTTATTATGTAACTCAGGATACATATCATAGGCAAGTATTTACAGAAATTCAGGAATATTCCTTCACTAAGTACAGATTAATTCTAGCTGATCTCTAGCTTCAGCTGCTTCAAGTCCAACTGGAAATGAGTCTGCAAAAATGTGTATTTTCTCATGTCGGTTTGAAAGCTTATGAACCATTGATCAAACAATTTGGAAGAGTCTTGAAGAATTCAGCAAAGGGAAAACAATCATGTGCATTTCTTGAGCAAAAATTGGCAAGAGGTAAAGGTCATTTTATTGACAGGCTGCAAACAAAGGGCACTTTCTTCAGGCAGCTGCAAACAGAAGTCACCATTTCCTCTGAAGTGTAATATTTGAGCGTTTGAAATGCATTTTCACTGCAGGAAAAAGTCAAGAAGTGGCTCAGCCTATTCAGTACACACAAGAAGTCCCCAGTGCCTACTGTCCTCACTTTCACTGCCTCGACATCTCCCAAAAGAACTATGCAGCACCTGGTAAGTCAAATTAAGAGATGGAAAATGAAGGAATATTCCTGAATCAGGCAGCTGAATACCTTTAATCTGTTGGCTTTCTCTGTCTGACTGCTACAGTAACCAATCACATAAGGTAAGAACTGGAGTCTACTAAAAAAGTTGTCAGTGTTATTATCCTGAAATAATGATATTTTAAAATAAGACATGGTTTGGAGAAATGGAGGTTGTAAGAATTCTTACAGATATTGTTTTAGGCAAAGCAACGATGAATGCAACACTAAATCTATTGGCATTTAGACTTTTCAGGCACATGCATGAAAAAAAAAATTAAGACATCTTAAAATCAGAACAGAGTCAACAAACTTGATTACAAGCCTAGCAAATGAAATACTTTAAAAATGTCATTTATGACATGAGTATCAAAAGGCACTAGTTCTGCAAAGTTCTTATTGACTATTCAGAAGTCTTATGTTCTGATACTTTGTATAGGAAAAGGAAATTTCCTTCCAGGAACAAGTTTCTTTTTGATATTATTTTAAACTACACATACTGTGAAGTACAGTTTAAAGTGCAGAGACCTCAACAACTACTACACTGGTCTCTCGGTATATTCAATAAAGTAAAACATATATACTCAAATTGGGAAGACTCTTCACCCCTCAGAATTAAGTACCTTCCTTTCCAGATGTAAGACTAAACTCAGGAAACTCTAGAGGGTAAGTTATCTTTTCACATTATCAGAACACTGGTTATAAGATTGGTTTTGCCTGTAAGACTCTTGAGATTCTTTCACTGGAAAGGATAATAAAGACTTAAGTCCAAGTTAAAGTTAATACAACGTTTGTCACACAGAAAATTTCTATTAAAAATTTCAGACCTACATCATTACATCTCACCATCATTAAATATGCTCTTCATGGCTGACTATAGTTAGCAGAAACACACTTATAATCAGGGAGATATTACTGCTAAGAACTGTTAGTGCCTTCTTTCATAAGAACAAGATGCTGACTATAGCAATTAAGAGACGGGACGCAGCTTAATGCAAGCAAAATGTCCATTTATTGTGTGCCTCGTTAGCTTATATACCCTCTGGTTCCCACGCATTACAAACCTATTGGCTACACACCTTTTTCAGACCACACCACACAGCCAATCGGTCACACGCATCAGTCGCCATTCAAACCGACACCCAACACCTCCGAATCAGGTAACTGGCTAACAATAGCAAAACTCCTCCAGCAACCACGCGATCTCCTTAGCCTTAGTAAACGAGTGTTAATGCTTACAGGCAGAAGCCCAGACATTGTTCACCCTGCAGTTAGTTTTTCCTTTAAGCACTTTATTACATTTCTACTTATCAACTAAGCTGCAGTACATGGTGGTCTGCTCTCTAAAGTAAATGCTACAGCTGACCATATTCAAGCATGCGATAGTTACATCTTCTTTCCAGTTATATTTGAATACCAACAGATTCACAACTTCTTGTCCTGCCTGGCACCTATTGCTTTCAGAGTGTTATCATAATTGGTGTTAGGTGGCTAAGTACAGGCACATATAGACATTTCATTTTGGTTTATCGTAATCAGAGTAAGGGAATATTAAACTTGATGAAAGGCCTGCTCACAGCAAAAAACCAGAAGTAATTATCCTGATTTTTTAGGTTTTCTCATCATTGACCATTAAGTATTTTTGGTCTGTACAGATGTATTTCAGGGATTTCACTATGATAGTGGATGCTCAACTGCTAGAGAATTGATTTATCCTTGAACCCTTTCCAGAAGAACTCTTTTGACCTTTCTTGGTGAGTTACACAAAAAGCTCAAGAGGATTTCTACTGTCATAATGAGCTTAATATCTCCAATAATTTTTCATTGAATAAAAATTCTGAATTTCTTATTCCTTTGCCAGATCTGACAAATGACAGATCAGTACAGGACTGAAGTTTGGTAACACAGAGGCATTTGGGGGAGCAGGCGTTCTTTGGCAGAGTATTTATTAGCTTTTATATCCATTGGCTTTTACATGCCATTTTACAGTGACTTTTACTTTCAGAGTAAGAGAGGAGTTGCTTTTAAGATGTTGGTGTTAAGGGTAACTGAAGTCCTAGGCAGCCTAGAACAACTGCTGGGCAGCCATGGGGCTCCTCAGCACTACATCCATTGAGCTATTCCGAGGCAGCTGCAGATTAAAGCCACCAAGCTTCCTGTCTCTCTCATTAGGGATTTTATAGAGTTCCTCCTACCCTAGCATCTGAGAAATTATTGAGTTACTCCTGCTTCATATTACTGTTGAATTCAGTCATATCCAGTGGCAGGAATTTCTCACTTCAGCGAACCCACCACAGGGATGTGCTGCCTTTGAGGTCTTGAAACTCATACCCTCATGGCACGATGTCCAGATTTTTTGGATTCGTTCACTCAAACCTTCATTTTGTTCTTTTTTTTTGTTTCCACAGTAAAAATATTCATCAAATGCAGTGCACACAAATTATATTATAAAACCAAATATACAGAAAAAACATAAATACAACAATAGTATTTACATGCTTTGAAATAAATATTTCAAAGATTAATTTAATTGCAAAAAAATCTCAAGTATGATAATATGAAAAAATGTAAGTAAAATAACAGATCCTGTGTTAACTTTCAAAGATCAACATAGATGAAAAACAGATATATGGCATTAAATTTATGTATGTGAATGGTCATGTAAAGTCTATAACATAGTAAAGGACTTTACAGAACTACTTGTAGTTCTACTCTTTGATTTAGAAGTCTGCATCTTCTGTAACTCCCTTCAATTCTGAAACACTGCAAATGTTTCATAGAAGCAGTGTACTTGTATGCAGTGAAAATTTCCTGCAGACAATCAGGCATATTTGCCGCTTGAATTTCAAATGTCCTCTAGGACTCTTGGCCAAACATTAATAAGTTTTTAAATGTCAGATACTGTATTTGCCAAATGTATTTAAAGATTAACATGGTTCCTCAAACTCATACAAACAATGCAGGGAAAAATTCTTTTTTTTATTACTTGTGAATTTATGAATCCTCCCATTAACATTATTCAGAGGGTGGGAAGTGCTCACTCCAATATATGAAGGGAAGTTTCAGAATTCAGAAAGAGGCACCAAGGCCTTTGACGTGGTCCCTCACAACAACCTGCTCTCTAACTCAGAGATGTGGATTTGATAAGTGGACTCTTCAGTGGATAAGCAACTAGCTGGATGGCTGCATCAACAGCTAGATGTCCAGATAGAAAGGAGTGACGAGTGGTGGCCCTCAGGGATCTGTACTGGGACCAATGCTGCTTAATATCTTCATCAATGACATAGACAGTGGAGAACACTCTCAGCAAGTTCGCAGATGATACCAAGCTGAGTGGTGCAATCAACAAACCAAAAGGATGGGATGTCAACCAGAGGGACCTGGACAGGCTAAAGTGATGGCTCTGTGCAAACCTCATGAAGTGCACTTGAGCTGGGCCAGTCCTCATTACCAATGCAAGCTGGAAGGTTGATTTGATAGAGAGCAGCTCTATGGAAAAGGACTTGTATGTACTGATGGATGATAAGTTGGACATGAGCCAGCAGTGTGTACTTGCAGCCCAGAAGGACCAACTGTATCCTGGGCTGTATCAGAAGAGCTGCATCCAGAAGATTGAGTGAGGTGATTCTGCCATTTTACTCTGCTCTCATGAAACTCCACATGGAGTACTGTGTCCATTTCTGGAGACCACAGCAGAAGAAGGACATAGACCTGTCCAAGAGTGTCCAGAGGAGGGCCACAAAGACGATCAGGTGGCTGTAGCACCTCTCCTGTGAAAACAGGCTAAGAGAGTTAAGGCTATTCAGCCCAGAGAAGAGAAAGTTCTGGGGAGACCTTATTGTGGCCTACCAGTACCTGAAGGGGGCCTACAGGAAAGCTGGGGACACTGGAACAGGTTGCCCAGAGAGGAGGTGAAGACCCATTCCTGGAGACATTCAAGGCCAAGCTTGATGAGGCTCTGAGCAGCCTGATGTAGTACAGGGTGTCCCTGCTCACAGCAGAGGGGTTGAATTAGATGCTCTTTTAGGGTCCTTTCCAACTCTATGATTCTATAATAATTCCATAACCTGAAGGCTCCTGCACAAAGGCTCAGACTTTGCTTACAATAGAGTGGGATGCCTGTAAATACTGTAAGCAGAAAGAAACTCCATCAGAAGTAAAAATCTATTACAAGAGAAATAAATGCTGCCTTATTTAGAAGAACAGCAATTTATCAATGACATTAAATCAGTGGTCCATATAATCCTATTTCTGACAGTGAACAATCCGCTACAGTTCCAGCAAGAAATAACTTTTAAATGAAGAACATACTGCTTAATTACTCCAGTTAACTGTTTTTCAAAGTTGTCCACTAATAAGCAGTGGATGTTCTTATTATTCATCAAATATTTTTTAAATCTTTCAAAGCTCTTGGCTAACTAACATTTTTGCATTGAATTAACCCATTTCATTTTGCATAGTATAAGTGATATCCCTCGCTGACAATTATTAATTTGTTAAAGGTTAAATATCTGTAATTTTTTTCTTGCATGGCCAAGTATAAAATAGACTTCACCTTCTCATAATTCCACATAACCTTCTCTTTTTCACTATTATTTTTATGCAACTGATGCCTCTTTAATTCATCTCTTTCCTGAATGACGTAGACCTACTCTCAAATATCTTCTTACAGTTTTCATAAACAGGTCAGACACTGCTTATTTATTTCCATTTTACAATAATATTTAGAATGATAAAATTCAGTCTCAATTTAATGTGTCATTAGCTTCTAGAAATATATACCATTGATTGTACATGGCAATTATTTATTTGATTGCTAAGCACAAGTTCTCCCTGAGCTTTCCACCAGCATGCACTGTTAATTTAAAACATGAAAATAAATACTCATATTTGAAATTATCCTACTCTTTATAGTAATTCATAAGCATTTTATTTTGTGATCATATGGCTGTTTTAGCTTTGTGACATCTTCTGACTGCTTCTCTCATGTCATTAACTGTCTATTCCAGATCATTAACAAATATATATATATATATCAATACATACCTTAAATGTATATTGGAATATTCTGTTAAAATTATTTCTGTTTTTTAATTAATTACTTATTTCTGTTTCTTTTTACTTTTTTTAATCTTTTACACACACAGGTCAAACCAATTACTGCTTTTTACATAATAACTGTTCAGATAGACATAATTAAAAACTGAGTAAGACAAAGCAAGTCTTCCTTTATCTATAGTTCCTTTGACAATCTATGTTTCACTAAAATGTTCAAAATATTAAAGCTGAGGGGTTTATTGTGAATTTATTATCTTTATTTTGTGTGGGTTTTTTTCTCTGTTAAAGGTAAAGTAAATGGATCTCTACCTTGAGGCTGTTCTCAGCATCCCTGATAATAACAAGAAACCAAATAGTCCTTGAACAACCTCAGACACTTAATTCTTCCATGTGCAAAGATACTTCAGAGAAGACACCATGCTTCTTCCAAGCAATCTCACATGATGTTTAGTCAATTTAGATCCCTTATTTTCACTTCTACATTTTTTTTTAATTTGCTATGTCGTGAGCTATGTGATGGGAAGGAAAACAATTTCAAAACCTATGAGAAGAGTGGTAAACTGTATATGAAAAGAGACACATAAAACATTTTTCCCCCTTATTAAGCCTAATTTAGGCTGCATGGAAGGAACAGGACTTTCTGAGAGGTTTACTTGGCTTTCTCAATCAGTTTCAGAAACTTTATGCAAGTAGAGCAGCATGGAATAAAAGAGGAGACCCTCCCAAGCCAACAATAAAAGTCAGGAATATGAGCATCAGAAATTAATAAGAAGGAACAGGGTCTTGGAGAACTTGAAAATGCTGACAAAATGCTTGAAGTTGGGGTAATAAAAGGTAAAGAGTCAGCAGGGGTGAAAAATAAAAGGAAGTTACAATGATAAAAAATGAGCAGGAATGATAATTTGTGTTGCTGCAAATGATGGGAAAAAAAAATGAAGAAATGTTCTTAAGACAGAGAGATGTTGCATTAGTTGTTATGGGATGAGGAGCTGAGAAAGGAATCCATGCTTGAGAGAAATCTTTGTGACACTGAGAGAGAAGATGAGGCAAAATTGGAGCCTATATTGATGTGGAGGAGGAACGGGTAGAATTCATACACAGTACTTCTAGTGCTGGTGGTAAGAGGTCACACTCTGAGCTGTGTCTGATGAATGAATTAAAATGTTGCTCTGCGAGGAAAAGGGGTCTGACTCTCTGTGTGTTAACCAGAAGTAAACTAGGGGATTCACAAGACATAGTAAAGAGATGGTCCAGGTCCCTGGTGAAGGATGGCTGGCTTACTGGTCAGCAGCAAGAAACAGCAACTAGCAGGTCACAGGTAATGTTGGGTTCAAAGTTCCTTCTGGATGTGCCAGAATAAAGCATGAAGGACAACAAACTATATGGGGAGGTAGCCAGGATGCAGAAAAGCCTAGAGTACATAATATCTGATGATTATCTGACAGTTGGTGGTACAGCAAGTAAACATTTCTGTATCTTTTATTACCCCATTACTGCAAAGTTCTTGAATGTCATGCAAATCATAGTAATGTCATAGTAAATAATCTCGGTAAATGTTTTCTGACTGAAACATTTTCAGAAAAGTGCAAGTAATTTTAAAATACTTCTCCCTTGGGTTTATAAGTATCACATACACGTTAAATTAGAGCAAGAAAAGAACAGTTGAGGGGCATGAGTAGTGAGCAAAACAAGACTTAAGAGAAAAATACATAAAAATACAAAAGCAAAGGGTGTTCACTGTCCTTTGCATAGTTCTCACTCATGGAATACTGTGGCAGTTGAGGTGAGCTGAAGTACTCATACATGGCAATTAAGAGACTGGACCCGGCTTAATGCAAGCAAAATGTCCATTTACTGTGTGCCTCGTTAGCTTATATACCCTCTGGTTCCCGCGCGTTACAAACCTATTGGCTACACACCTTGTTCAGACCACACCACACAGCCAATCGGTCACATGCATCAGTCGCCATTCAAAGCAACACCCAACACCTCCGAATCAGGTAACTTGCTAACAATAGCAAAACTCCTCCAGCAACCACGCGATCTCCTTAGCCTTAGTAAACTAGTGTTAACGCTTACAGGCAGAAGCCCAGACATTGTTCACCCTGCAGTTAGTTTTTCCTTCAAGCACTTTGTTACACCTCTACTTATCAACTAAGCTGTGGTACATGGCAGTCTGCTCTCTAGAGTAAAAGGCTACTCACAGTTCCACACTGAACCAGGCAGGAGCTGAAGAAAGAGATTTCCAGAAAAGGATGGGGGAATCTTATCAAGACTTATCAGTGTCTGAAGGTTGAGTGTTTTAAGATCATAGTCATCTAGGTTGGAAGGGACTTTTCAGATCATCAAGTCCAAACATCAAGCCAATTTCTGATACACCTCAAAGCTGGACAGGGACTTGAACCCTTGACCCTTCGATAAGGACTCTGATGCTTCCCCACCTGAGCTACGCACCCAGGTATAATCTTCAGTCTTGAAATGTGTTACTCCATCGGTCCACTTGAATGGGGGTGGGAGAAATTTAAAACTGGAATGCAGCTTGGTCAGGAAGTCCTGGGGTTGTCTGCTGACTTTTAACAAGGTAAGATAGAACACAAAGACAGAACACAAAGACAAGATAAGACAGAATACCAAGGCCCAGCTCCTAATGAAGGATAAACAAGATAACAAGGTGTTGCAGTTGTGCCTCTTAATCAAGGACCACAGAAACTTGAGGTATCAGTACACATTATATAACTGCTTTAAATTTGTGAATGGAGCAGCTTTACCCACTTTTTCCCAAAAAATCTTTCTAAGACTGTGAATGCATGTCCACACTAAATATTTGGCATATATTTGATATAAGAATTATTTATGACATACATTTTTCTCTTAAAAAAAATTAGCTTTTGATGAACTTTTAGACAAAACCAGTCATGATATAGAAAAAAAATGTCCCTGGGACATAAATTAAGACTGTCTTTTAGATATGAATTGCTACTTTTGATGTCAGCCTGAAAATGTCAGGGCTCTGGGGAGCACCATCAGCCCCGAGCATCCCTGCCCAGCCCCCAGGGGCTTCCCCATGGCCCAGGACCCCTGCCATCAAGGTCGTCAGCCCTACCCTGCAATGCCACAGTAGTGCCAGTCTCCAGCTCCCCATAACCCTCCCTGGCCATGGACCTGCAGCCTAGACCAGCCTTAGCTCAATCCTAAGGAGGTGTCCAGTCTGGGGCTATGCTGGGGCCTGATGACTCCTGGGGAGTATGTCAAATCCTAGCTTCCAGGCTCTGTCCTGGTGGATCCCCCTGAGCAGACCCTAATGACCCAGGGAGCAACCAGACCAGCACTCTGGTGGAATATGTCAAAACATCTTTACAATGAAGCTTTCATGGCCCAGAGTTATAGAACTGTTTTGGATGAAAAATATCTCTGAGATCATTGAGTACAACTGTTAACCTAGTCTGTCCAGTTAACCATAATACCATGTCCCTCAATGCCACATCTGTCTTTTAAATACCTCCAGCAGTGATGACACAACCACTCACTTCCCTAGGCAGCCTGTTCCAATGTTTAACAGTTCTTTCAGTGAAGAAATTTTTTCCTAATACCTGGTGCAACTTGAGTGCATTATCTCTTGTTCTGTTGCCTGTTACTCAGGAGAAGAGATAGATTCCTACCTTGCTACAACCTCCTTTCAAGTAGTTGTGAAGAGTGATAAGGTGTTTCCTTATCACTCTTGTCTAAACAATACTAGCTCCCTCAAATTAGAGCAATTTGGTATTTATTAATTAGGCTGGTGTGCTTTTCAAAAAGTTAGCTGCCATTTTTGCCCCACAATGCTTCCCTGTGTAACTCAGGACCAGTTTGCCTCCATGAGGAGCAGCACTTAGTAGAACTTAGTGTGCTGGGGAGAAGGACGGATTGGGACTGGCAGGGAAAAGCAGAGCTCACCTTGTCATGGAGGGTGAGCTATGGGTACCCAAAAGCTCTGCCTGCAGCCTCTGCCATACTTCTGGAAACACCTCAACATGGCAGGGGGGTTGGAACTCGATGATCTTTAATGTCCCTTCCAACCCGAACTATTCTATGATTGGTACATGGTAATGAACTATAAAATACAGGTGTAAATAATAAATTTTGGCTGTAACCAAAATAAATAAATACAGTGCAAATAATTTTTGCACTATAACCAGTCCTAGCTGGGGAAATAGTGGCTCACAGGGACTCTTTACATACCTCACCTGAAGTGAAGGTCAAAACCTTGACAATATTTCAAGTTGCTGAACCAAATCCCAGCAATGGGTCTAAATTCTGGTCAGGACAATGCTATGCACTATACCACTTGCTGATCTAATCCAATTAAAGCTTACAGCTTCCTCTAGGCTTTAATTAAAAAAGTTACTACATGTCAAGTTTCAATTGTCTCAGAGTTTCAAAAAGTCTCAGATTAAATCACAAACTGCACATAAAGCCTACTGAAGAAGGTCACTGACTGGTGTCTTGGGATGGAATTTAAAAAATGTTAAGAATTGGAGCAAGCCCAGGAGCTGTGCATCCCAAGGAAGAAGAAGATGGGCAAAAATGCCAGAAGGCCTCCATGGATTAGCAAGGAGGTTCTGGACATGGTTAAATGGAAAAAGAAAATGTACCAGAAGTGGAAGCATGAGAGTGTTAACTGGAAGGAGTACAAAGAGGTTGTCCGAGTAGCCAGAGATCAGGTTAGGAAAGATAAAGCGGAATTGGAATTAAAGCTGGCCAGGGACATAAAGAGAAATAAGAACTTTTACAAATATATAAACTACAAGAGGAAGACTAGGGAAGATGTGGGCCCTTTCCAAAAGGACACCAGAGAGCTGGTCACAGGGGATTTGGAGAAAGTTGAGGTATTCAATAACTTCTTTGCCTCAGTCCTCACTGGCATGGCATTGCACAAATCAAGTCTTAAAAACCAAGACCTTAAACTGGGGGATCCACCCACAGTGTGTGAAGAGCAGGTTTGTGAACACCTGAGGAACTTGGAGGTGCACAAGTCTATGGGACCCGATGAGATCCACCCAC
>VZTY01020508.1:163366-176137 GCA_013400935.1 Turnix velox
GGGCGGCGCGGGGGGGGGGGCGCGGGGGAGGGGGGGGGGGGAGGAGAGACTGCGGCGGCGGGAGGGGACCGGCACGCATACACACACGCTTCAGCACGCATGTAGGGACGGATGACAGCAGCGGCCGCGGCTGCCACGATGTGAGGCGGGCTGCGCGGGGTCAAGCGGAGACTCCACAGAAAGGAGAGTTAGGCGAGGCATCCCGCACATCCCCGGCGGCGGGAGGGGCGAGCCGTGCACTCCGGCAGGCAGGGCTCAGAGCGGCCGCGGGCGGCGAGGCTGGGATCGCTGGTGGGGGAGTTGGTGGGCTGACCAGCTCCTGTTTGCTTGGCTCCAGTCACTCGGCGGGCCCCGATGATGAGCTCCCCTGCGCTGTCGGTCTGACGCCTCGTCGCCCTTGCCTTCGCTGCCGTCACCGACGAGGAGGAGGAGCACTGCCCCGCGGCGAAGAGCGCGGCGCCGCGGATCGCCGGCCGCCCCTTGCACCGCCCTCCCCGGTGGGGGCTCGTCTGCCGCCTGCGGGGCGGACGGCTCCGCCACGGCGGTGACAGCGCGGTGGCGGTGAGGCCGGGGAAGCACCACCGCCGAAGACCATGAGGAAATTTAATATCAGGAAGGTGCTGGACGGCCTGACGGCGGTCTCCGCCGTCGCCTCGGCGTCGTCCGCCTCCCAGCAGCAGCAGGCGGGGAACCGAGAGACCGAAATCCAGGAGACGCTCCAGTCCGAGCACTTCCAGCTCTGCAAGGTGAACGGGTGCTGCATCCCCGAGCCGGCGGGCGGGGAAGGGGGAGCAGCGCCGCAATGGGCTCTGCGGGCTCTCGGTACCGACCTCGCCGAGCCTGGCCACCGCTCATGTTTACTTCTTCGGGTTTATTATTTGGGAGAGAAGGGTGGGGGTGGAAGGAAGAGGGGGGAGAAGGGAAGGAAGCGGTGGGTGTAGCTGTACAGGTTTGGTTGGATTTCCGTAGTTGTCTTTCCTGGAGAGTTTCAGGGTTTGTCGTCTCCTAGGCGCTTTCGTGCGTGTAATATCGAGTGTGTTCATGAGGGCTTCGTAAAAAGAGTGGGATAGATGGGAAAAGGAGTGATACCTAGCTGTAGTGCAGATCTCATTATCATGGCCTTTGAGTAGAAGCCTCTGCTGATGGGCCTGAAGGACGGAGGATCTGTCGCTCCGCATCATTTGGAAATGCGTTCATCCTCCTTCTTTGTGCCTGGAAAAGGCTGTAGACCTTTTTGGTGGTTTCGCTGCAGTGTGTTGCCAAGTTTCCGATGCTGCTGTCGCAAACGTTCGCCAGAGGCAGAAAAAAAGTTCCTGCTTTCGTTTATTGGGGTTTTTTTTGCTTGTACGTGGTACAAGAACTGCAGTTCGTGTCTGCACACTTCAGAAAATGATGCAGCGAATTAATCCACCAGCTGAACCAAGAGGAATAAAAACTGATTTGAATATAAATAGCTGTTTTTATCTTTATAATGTACCCATGGTCTAGCTTGAAATGGATGAGATTGTTTGTGGATTCACCTCCCTGTTTTATCTAATATTGCAGACTTTTCTGCTGCTTTTGCAAGTTGTTCACAAAGAATGTGAAAAAGGCAAGACCTGTTACCAGATTTTATTCTCTGCCAAATATTGAGGGTTTCAGGGTATGCCTATAACTTCAGCGAAGTAATAGGAGTGTATTCGAAGTTTGCTATGCATTTATGAGATCCTAAACTCTGCTTTAAGCTAAATTTTTTGAAATGGAAAAGCTAGGAATTCCATGGCCTATGCTGTGTATGTTCTTAATGGAATTAAAAGTAGGTTTTATTATGCTCTCAACTCTAGTTAATTGTAACCTGAGAAGTGTAATGGAGTTGTTGCTTGTCGATTACCAAATTAGTCTTGCATAACCAAAAAGCTAAATGTGCCAATAGCTTCACATTAAGAAAATCCCATGATTGAGACTTTTTTGCCCTGTTGTTAGGAGGTGTGGGGGGTGGAAAGGGCATGTGTTTTAGTTTTTTCTGTTTTGAAGGTCTGTTTTTTTTCTTTTGGTTAAGCAGAAGGCAAGAGACGAGTTCTGTGGCGCTTGGATTGTCTTTTGTTTCTTAATGTACTCAGAGACGTTGCACTCTCATGTGGGGCCTGCTGGATTGAAATAGAAGTGATTCTTAGGATAGCAGGTCTAGTAATTTATAAGAGCTCCAATGACAAGTCTGGCTTTGTTGTCAAACTTCCTAAGAACAGCTCCTTTAGCACCTTTGTTAGAGCTGAAAATAAGATTACTGAGAGAATGAGGTAGATGGAAAAAAAAAGCTGAATCTTTGTACAGAGGAAATGTGAGATTCAGGTTAAGTTTCAGTACCTGTCACTGTCATTTGATGATAAAGAATGAATGAGTAATTCTGACAAAATTATTTTATAATTGGTTCATGTAAGACAGCTGTTTTTCTCAATCTGTTGTTAAAGTGCTCTGTAGTTCCTCTCTTAATTGAGGTTAAGGCTGAAGCCTGTACCCTAATATATTATATTGATTCTGTTTTATTTTTGGTCTGCTGCTTGACCCATCATTACTGCGATGTTCTGACTTGTTAGACTGTGCGCCATGGTTTCCCCTATCAACCTTCAGCCTTGGCATTTGATCCTGTTCAGAAAATATTGGCCATTGGGACTCAGACTGGAGCACTAAGGCTGTATCCTTTTTTATATTTGAAGTGGATTTAGTGCACCTTATGCAAGTGATGTTTTGATTCATCTGCTGGAACCATTCTGAAGTCTTGTGGGCATTAGGTATGCAGGACAAGAGGGGAAAAAAGCATTGTTTTCCTGTTGGTGAGTAGCCTGGATGTTCTGGTTGCTATTTGAATCAGTTCAAGTTGTGTTAATGATGTGAGGTACGGATGCTCAGTCCCTCTTACCTCAAGTTAATAAACTTTTTTTTGAGAGGGTTACTTATATACTGACAATTTACTGCAACTGAGAGACCTAGGCTGAGCTCAGTTCTGTTTTTCTGCTGTATCCTCTGAAGTTTTTAAAAATTCTGTACTGCTAGGTGAGGTGATTTGGAGTCTTGGAGTTGGTTTTTTGTCTTTAATGAGATGAGTTTTGTAGTACTGTATTTATCTGCTCCGATGTTGCCAAAATATGGTTTCAGGTGGGTTCACTGAAGGGTACAGGAATTATACCTCGCTGATAGTTTACAAGTGACCAAGAGAAGCAAAATGAATTTGTGGAATGAAGTGCCAGTAACCTTGCTTCTTTTTTTCACTAAAAAGTGAATTACCCATATGTTCAGAGCCATATGGTACTATCCAAGCCATGTAACAACATATGTATTTAAACATTTTTAAGAGAAGATGCACTGTAGATTCTTTAATCCACACTACCTTTGCCCAAACCTTATTTTTCAGCAGAAATAAAGGAATTGAGTTCTCCTGGAATTGAGTGATCTCTGACCTATTTGGGGAAGTGTTAGGTCATTTTCATAGAAAAATTGACTTAATCCTCTTTACACTCCAGGTAAACATCATCTTTTCATTTGGTGCTTGAATTAGTCTGCAAGTTGACCTTTTCCTATATCACTACTGTCTGCAAGGATAATTCCCTAAAGAGAGTTGGCTTCTGAAAGTTGGAAAAGTAGAACTTCAGTATCAAGTCTGAAACTCTAAGGAGGCCGCGTTAAAGTAGATTGTATGATATCTGTAGTGATCTCTAAATTCAACTTCCTAGTTCTTTTGGCTCAAAGTATGACTAACAGTAACAACCATGTGGTGCTCTATATGTCATGTTTGAAACTCCGTAAATTTTGTTTTTAAAAAGGTGAAAAAGTTTATTTTAAATGAAGAATGAAGTGTGGGGGGTTACTTGTGCTCGTGTTAGTAGAACAGATGAGAAAAGGCAGTGACCCTGGGATTTCTTGGAGGAAAAGGAATCTGTTCAGAGTTTGCTTACCTGTAATTTTGGGCAACGTGATGTTGTGGTTTGGGTAGTGACAACTTGATAAAATCGGCTTACCTGAGGAAGTAATGTGAGTGAAGGAACAGTTACTATGAGAGGAGGCAATTGACTGAGAACACATTTCCTAAGGGAAGAAGTTTCATGCAGAAGCTGAAATTTTGAAGCATCCCTAACTTGGTTCTTTGTACCTTGATACATATTTCGATTCTTGGAAGAACTGATGAAAAGCCTTCAACCTCAGTTGCTACATTAGCACTATAACCCAGTAACACTGCAGAAGCTGTATCTCCAGTGGCTGCTTTCTGTTTGGGGTGAAGGTAGGGATAGACTCAAATACATTTCCAGTGTAAAACAGAACTCTCACATTCTGCCAAGTGAATCTGGTTTGAAAAGCACTCTCTGGGAAGGAATGATACCAGAAGTGCTTATTTCATTCTGTTGTACAAAGATGTCTTACAGTATGCTTGAACTGTTGTGGTTTTTACTAGCTAGAAATTCAGTGCAAGGATCCATTAAAGTGGGAACCACTTACTCCAGACCTGCAAAAGCCTTTTTACTTGAAGCAAGGTATGTTCTAGAAATACTGAGAGTAAAGAGCTCCACTGAGAAGAAAATGCCAAAAAATTGAGGAAAATTCAATCCTTACTTTGTTCTGCATTCATGTAATGAGATTATAGAAAAAGTGATAACGCAATCAGACAGGATACAGGTATAACTATTTTCCTTGTGTTTTCAAGTATAGGTGCATCTTGTCAAGCCTGTTGTTACTAAGGTAGCCTTAACCTGTTGATCTCTTGTCCTAAATATGTTAGATATTGAATAGTTAAAAATTTGTCTATGGTTTGCCTCTTACTTGTGCCCAAAGTTTGTGCCAGCACATATAAAAGCCTTAGAATGAGCTAGAGTGAAGTATATATACTCGAGATTTAACTTGCCTCAGTGGTAGCTGCGTTGATTTCACCCTGTGACGTCCTTGCAGCATTCAGTATCTTAAGCAATAGCTCTGTTTTCATGCTGTCCCTTGTATTCACTCTTCTGCTTGGAAATCCCTCTGGAAATGAAATATGATCTGAGAAGGGTGGTATTAAAATTCAAAAGAGGTATAAGAAAGGTGAAACAGACCTTTTTCACCATTTATCTGTTTTAGGATGATAATTCCTTAGAACTTTAAACAACTAATTGTACAAGGCTTTGGACTTGAAGTCAACTAAGCTTTTTTTATTTGCTTATATGGGAGATAGAATAAGCTTTGAATCAAAAGCAGAGAATTGAAAGAAAATCTTCTGCTCCCTGCTGTTTGAACTGCTCTGTCTTAAATAGGTTTCTTCATTTTTTGTGCTTTAATTTCTCAATAACAAAACTAGGACAGTGTATCAAATGAAGAGAATAAGTTATTTAGTTAAAATTTGGGTGCAAAATTTATCTATTGCAAAGATACCTGGTTCACAGGAAGGAGAATGATAAGGTTGTCATTCTGACATTAAATATCTGATGTCCCAGATCTTTCTGAATGTCAGCATCTGTTAGTTTCCCCTCATTATTTTCAGTAGTAAAGTATGACTTTTACATAAGCAAATGACTAAAGTTTTCATGTATTTGAGGTGTATAAAACCTGTTTTCTGAACCTTCATTCTCTGGCCTTTGTGAGAAGAGATCACAACTGTACTCTATAATCACAACAGCTCAAAGCCTGATGATTCTGTGCAGATTCTGATGAAGTATTTGTTGCTGCATCCAGATAGTATACAGATGTATACTGGGAAATTCACACAAATTGTAACATAAATCCATTTTGAATTTGTGATGTTATATCCATTGAAAATGTTTTTCCTTTATATCATTCTGTCTGTGAAAGGCAAACTGTGACAGGACCTTTCTCTTCTCTTGCTGAAATACCAGCTTGAGAATCGTTTTGAAGTTTTTGTGGCATTTTTTGAAGTAGCTCCACGCCTATACCCTCTCCCTTGCAGAGGAAGGACAGTAGAGCAGTGACTGGAGCTGAGTTGAAATTCTGAAAGCATTAGAAAACATATAAAAACAACAGTTGAGGGCACAGGTACTTGCAGTCACTTTAAAGTCATAGTCATAGTCATCTAGGTTGGAAGGGACCTTTCAGATCATCTAGTCCAACCATCAGCCCAACTCTGACAAGCCTCATACCTGGACGGGGTATATTTATATTTGTTTTGTGAAACCTTTGTAAAAACAAAGTTCTCAATATTTACTAGTCGTTTAATGCAGTTACAAGAATTTCTGCCACACTGGAAGTTTTTTGAGAAGTGTTTGCAAAAATTAAATCTTCAGTAATGTCTGGAAAACTAGAAGTGGCTCACAACTTGACATGTGATGAGGACAGCTTAAGAAGTGTTTACGATCTTAATTTGTTCTTTTAACCGAACTTTGTTTGGCAGAAATTGTTGTAACTGCATTAAATGATTACTAAGCATTCCAGATGTTTGTCTTTACAAAGTTTTCACAAAATATTATTATTCTTTAAGGTGACTTAACAAGTACCTGTGCCTTCAACTGTTATTTTTATGTTTTCTAATGCTTTTGTTTCTCAGTTTGATGGTACAGTAAAAACTCACATTATTTGTCAGTGTTCCCTTAGCATGTGTATTTTTGTAGGGTTGGCTATATAGAAGCTCAGTGAGAAACAGAATGAAACTTGTAAGTTATTACATTCCATAGCAGGTCAAACAAAACCTGGAGAATGTGGATTTTGGGAGCAGTTTACTTTGTCTTTAATCTTGCTAACTGGTTAATGGTCTCATATATTGAAAATAAGACTTCTTGTGAGAACTCTTGTGTTGTGAGAGAGTTAATACCGTGGTGGGTCTTTAATCTCTTGGATAGTCTCTTCCTCTTGCTGCTCTTGATGTGTATCATCAAACTGGTTAAGTATAGTTGTTTTGAAAAATGAAGATTCTTATTCCTGCAAAGTACGTCTGGTTAAGTAGGGAAGGCCCTTGCTTTTCCATGGGTCTAGTTCATAGACATGAAGTGTGTTTATTTGTTTGCTGTCCCAGGGAAGGCATTTGTGGTACTTGTGAACCAAAATCATGTATAAGAGTGCATTGCTTAACCCACTGCCAATATGCTGTCTTTCAGCAGCTTTTGAAAGGATTGTAAGTTTAAATCACAATGTCATGATTGGTACTTGAATCCTAATCAAGCATAGCCTCATAGTATTCAACTGGTGGTAACTTAGGTGACCTTTTTCATGTCAACACTTCTATCATAGACACTTAGTAATAATATTTGCCTTCCTGTGCAAATACAGGTGAAGGTCTAATAACAATTTAACTCTCTGGCAGTGATACTTGTATCACTGAATTTGGGCTCACTTTAAAATGGTGAAAGTCTTAAAAATCACAAGAAGCGAAATATTTCACTAATCAAGACTGTGGCAGAGTGGCATAATTTCTTATTTAGTAGATTTCTAAAATAGCACTTCTGTCAGTGCAGAGACTCGTACTGAATCCAGATTTATCTTATTTTTACAATGCTTTCATGAAATTACTTTTTCTGCTGCTATCATTCAGCCTCATTGGGCACATTTGGTGTTCAATCTAAGACTTTCTGCCACAGTGAGAACTATTTTGTCTTACATTGAAAATCTTTTTGGTAAGAAATTGCAAAACCGCTTTATATGTCTGAGATCTGTGCAACTTGATGTGAGCCTTGGTCCATGTATTAGTTTTCTAGTCACTTCCTGCAGAAGCAGTCTATTTTGACTCCCTAAGCTTCTCCTAAACAAAATAAAAATTTTCTGTTTATTGATAGTGCTTATATTGGGTCATGTTTTAGTTACTGAAGTAAGTTAGATTCTGATACTGTACTAGTAAAAATTTTTCACTGAAGTTCAGGACTAGTAATTTATTTACAGTTCTAGTCTGTGCTGTTGTTTCTCCACTTATGGACTTTTTAATTGGATTTGAATTTTGTCTTAAGTGTCAAGAGTAGCAAAAGTAGGTGAAACTTAATGTTTGTCTACTAGTGTAGAAAACAAAGTGCAAGATTGAGCTTTGAGGATGCTAAGTTAGGCTGATTGAGCTAATTAGGAAGTGGCCATTTCAAATATTTTAATGACAATTGTGCTGTTCTTGCAATACATCAGAGTGCAGTCTGGAGTATTGCAGTTCACAAAATCAACTGCTTGATCACTGTTTTACAGAAAAGTTTATAGCTTGATAAAAATAACTAAGACTGTTAATTTTACTTAATGTCATGGGATTTTTTTAAAGGTGATGTAAAATGGTAGTAGCAAAGCCTGTTTTTTGTTTAGGCAAGTTGAAGCTTCCAAAATTGAGATAATGTAATAGCAGTGATCACTGCTTCTGTGTCAAGAATACCTCTTAGCCTGTCCCATTCAAACCAGACAGTGTTAAGAACAGCAGTAGTGGTGGAAAGTGGAGGTTAGGTTCCCTAGCAAGAAGGCTGTAGTCCAGACTTACTATTTTGAGGTATCTCTTGTAGATTCTCCAAGAACTAGTTGTCTCTTCCTATTCCTTTAACCCTCACGGGAGCTGTTTTGACTTGGGAAGCCAGGGAACTAAAGAAAGGATGCAGACCCAAAGGAAGCGAGGCCTTTGTAGTAAAGCTTAGCAAGCTACTATTGTATTTGGTGAGATTTATCCTATTTCAAGCAGGGGGATGCATTGCATCGCCCCTTGAAGCTGCTGCCAGTCTTGTATTCTGTATGTGTTCAATTAGCATTTAGATCTTTCGTTCCCATGGAGGTATTTAACACTCCAAGAACAGCTAACTAAACAAGTAATTCAGCTGATATCCAATGCTTTTGATAACCTTTTCTGTTAAAGGTCTTGTCTCTTTCCCACCTAGGAACACCAACTGGTAGTCATCAGGAGCAGGTAGACAAAAGCAATTTGTGTTTTTCTATTTGCTCATTAGGGAAAACATAATTGGAAGGTTTTTGGGTTTTTTTTGGTAATCACTTAAAGTGGTAGGATTAGCATGCCTATATACTTTTTTTAGCATATGCTCTATCCAGTCTTACTACCTTGTTAAACAGAGCAGATGTTCATCTTCACAGTTGAAAAACATTCTTGACTGAACTTTGAAGTGTTGATATTAGAATTACAGTTACTAAGCTATAGTGATGCTTATTAATATGCAGATTGGGTTGCATAGCAATCACTATCCTGACATTGCCGATTGTTTATGTCCCAAACTTGTGCAGTGAGATTAGTTGAACAGCTGCCCTTAAGTGTCACATAAAAAAAAGGAAAGTCACCAAAAAAGCCCCCAGTAAACTTCAATTTAGGTGACTAAGTAGATTTCTTACTAGCGTGGTGAATATACCCTCATTTCTTCACCTAATTATGAGGGAAACATAACACTTAAACAAAAGAAACTGAGAGAGAAGAGATTGGGTAGCCTACCTGTTTAATGCACACAGTATTACTAGTAATGTCCTTGATGTTTCATACAAAAAAAACCCAAAAACCAAGCAAAAATGTAGGTCAAAACCCTTTCGCTCCCCCCCATTACTTGTAATGTGTGATTGCTTAGGACTTGATTGTTGTACCTGTTTTCTTTCAGGTGTTGCCCACAAAAGTACTGTGAATCTAGTTCAAGTTATGTTAATAGTCAAAAGGATAGTAAACAGAAATTAAGTTTGGAGGATGCTGTGAGGAAGGAGTAGAAACTTCTATAATGTTGTTTGTTTTCCTGCATAGTAAATCACAGAAACTATATATTTTTGCAGTATGGCAGTTTAGAAAAGCTGTGGTTTAATCAGTTTTTCTTGGATGTTTTTTTTTCCTCTATATAAACGTTCTGCCAGTAACTGCTAGATCAAGTAAACGCTGGGGAGGAGGACGGTAGAAACAAACCAAACCCTGAGGAGGAGGTACCATTTCCTGAGTTAACTTTACTCACTTTTGATCTGTTATTTCTGCTAGCAGTTCCTAGAGGGGAAAGCAGCACATCAGAAGCGGTTAACATTTGAATTCTGTTACAAATTATTTAAGAACTGCAGTTTTGTGTTTCAGCGTGTAACTAGAAAGAGTTCCAGTACTTAACGATAGTCCTGTGTGTAACCAGCAGTGCATTCTGCCATTTCTAGACCAAATTTTTATTTCGTTGGTGCTACCTTTTACACTTCCTGCAGTTTTCTGTAAACAGATTGAAACTTTGTGAACGTGTCTGTTTCAATGCAGCAAACTTACCTGTAATGCATTCGATGTAGTAGTGCTAACAGCCATAAAGGCCCCTGTTACAGCAGTTTGCAAATAGAGCTCTACAGAAATAAAAAACTTCTGCACATCTGCAAGTACATAGATATGCACTGGGGAGTTTGTAACTGGAGAGCTAAGAGAACAATATCGGAATGCATCAGTATCTGCTTGGTCTCCTACTTTGCAGCAGAATTGACTTGTTTGCAGCAACTGTTATTTAAACATAGGTCTATTTTAGTACCAGAGATTACAATTCTAAAAGGGACAGAAATGGAATTATGTGATTTAAATGCAAATATGACAGCTGCAAAAACAAATTGTCTTGATGTGTTTTGTCTGTTGTAGCTGAAAAAGAGGCTCTTGGTACTCCTGTACACAATGGTGGAGTCATCTGCATCACTCTCACCGGGCAAATAGGAGCTACTTGCATTTCATTTCAGTTGACTGAAGCTGTAGAAATCCTTTGTGTTTTGTTGAAGTTATGGGCATGCTCTTGTTCCTTAATTGCTCAAAAATTACTTTAATTATCTGTACCTAGTGTACCCTGGCCTGTGCAGGAACTTGTGTGTTAGCTGGGTTCTTAGTGAAACTTTAAAGAAAGATAGTTTCTAAAACCAAAAGGAGTGAAGTATTTTGTTGTTATTTACCCACAGGCTGTCATAACTCACTCAGTTTCTGTCCTTTACAATTGTAGTCTTCCTTTATTTTCAAGATTGAGTAGGGGGAGGAAGAAAGAAGGGAGGAAAAAAAGAAAATTCCTAGTCATGCTGCAGAAATGTGGGAGACACTGTTTCAATGCCAAGGATACTACTGAGATTTTTAGTAATTTTTGTGGATAATTTTTTAGTGATTTGCCTGTCTGAATTCCCGTGAAATATAGCTGTGTTTCTAAATATAATACACTACTTAATGTACTATCTTGTATGCAATATACACTTATATGTACATATAAGAAGAAAATAGGATTGCATTAAACTACATCTTTTCTGGGAAATAAAGATCACAGCAGTTGAAGTATGAAGATTCAAATCAGTGGATATGTATTTTCTCTGAATCAACTACTGGCTTTTTGTGTGGTTTTGGTTTTTTGTTGTTTTTTTTTTTTAACCAAATATTGTAAACAGAAGAGCTAGGTGTACAAAAAACCATAATTTTGCTGTCCACATTTAGAGTTCTGTCTTTTACTGGCTTCTGCATTTAAAGTGACTTGGATTTAGAGAAGGGAAATGGGAACTGAGACTAGGTTGGCTGCTTTATGAGAGGATTAATCATGCTCCGTCCTCTCAGTTTAGGGAGGCGGAGAAGAGCTAAATATGATCAAGAGTTGTAAAACAGAGGGAACAGTGGTTAAAATGCATGTTGACCTGTCATTTAGAAAATTTGCCATGCAAAAACTAGAGGGTATTTATTGAAGTGCAATTACTGATTTCAGAGATTAAAAGCAGTTTTTAGTTTGAACGTAACAATGGAGCCAGGCTTGTCTTCTCTCCTTCGGTAATGTTAGTTGATTCTGTAGGAGATGGTGTTGGGATGCATGGACCTACAAGTTGAGTCAGTATGGTGGCTCCTGTCAGAGGAAAGAATTCCTTAACTATGAACTTGTTCAACAATATGGTTGCATAGACTTCTTGATTTCAACTCAGTATTTCATATTGTAGTAATTTTTATAAGCACAACTTAAAATTTTCTAAGCTTCTGTGGTGTTATTAGCAAGTGTGCTTCAGCAAAACTTACTGGACGCCTGAAGAGTTGATCTAACCATTTCTATGTTGAAACATAAAATACCAGGAGTGTTGATGTGTAGTGGTGAATTCTAGTGTCAAGAAGGCTGGCATGAAAATCTGAGTGTGGTAATCACACCAAGATCTGATAATGTTCTCTGCTTTCACTTTTGTCTGTTGCTGAAGTTACTGTTACAATTACAGTGCTGGGCAAGTTCAGTATGCAATGGTCTTGATTAGGCTTTAAAGGGAAAAAAAATTGTACCATTCTTCAAATGGTAGTGTTCAGTTACAGTAGTTGTATGTAATAGTTAGAGAGAGAAGTTGCAACTAACAATGTCAGAGTGATACATCAGCATTTTTAGGAGTACAGTCTCAGTTACTGTAGAAAATGCTTTTCAAAGAAACTGTTCTTGCAAAGCATTCCTGAAATTGCATTCAGTGTCAAACATCAATATTAGCAGGTTTCAGTTACAGGTAAAATAAACGTAGTTTGAAAACATTTGTCCACATAGTAGAACAAACTATAAGCATGTTAAAGTAGGAAATCCTCTTATTAAAATACACATTCATTTATTAAAATGCACATTAATTCTCATGATAGAATCATGGAATAGTTTGGGTTGGAAGGGACCTTAAAGATCATCGAGTTCCAATCCCCCTGCCATAGGCAGGGACACCTCCCACTAGACCAGGCTGCCCAGTGCCCTGTCCAGCCTAGTCTTGAACACCTCCAGGGAGGGGGCATCCACAACCTCTCTGGGCAACCCATTCCAGTGCTTCACCACCCTCACTGTAAAGGGTTTCTTTCTTATGTCTAGTCTAAATATATCCCCCTCCAATTTATATTCATTGTTTCTAGTCCTCCCATCCGATATTATGTTAAAAATTCCTTCCCCTGCCTTTCTGTAG
>VZTY01020508.1:176223-201201 GCA_013400935.1 Turnix velox
GCTGTAGTATATTAGAAGCATAAATTTTAAATTATTTGAATGTAATTGATTTGTGGGGAGTCCTCTTCATGAGAAGTTAAGCTCGGTTTGAGGTACTGTTCTTCCTGTTGTCTTCAAATATATGCTATGTTCTGTATGAGTGATATTGAAAACCTGTAAATATATTAATTTTGTAGCAAGCATTTAGTAGTAGCCTAAAGTATCTTAGTAGCTCAGTGCTGGTCACTGCAATTGGTATGTTACTTTTATGCTTATCTTTAGTCCTTGTTTATAGAAAAATGTGCATAGTAGTTTTGTTTGTTTGACTGGAAGGTATGCCTGACCATCATGATTTAAAGTATAATAGGCTTCATTCTGAGTTTCTGCAATAGACTATTAATTCATGTTCCTTTTTTTTCTCTTTTGTTTGAGGAGGTCACATGAAAGGATTGTTCCTTTTCTATTTGCTTTTTTGAATTACTGGAAATTATTGCTTAATAGAAATTATTTGTTTTCCAAAACCTAATTAGTCTGCCTTTATCTTAAATGTATGCAGTTTTCAGTGACTGTAGATCATTGATTATTTTTCTCACTAAATGTTTCCTCAAAAATAATACTTTCCTCTTGTCATGTTATGCTTTAGTACAGTTAATTATAGCTCTTGCCAATGAATACTTTCCACAAATGTATCCATTGTGGAAGAAGCCATCTTGGAGATTTGCAGTGAATGATTTAACTCTTTCCTCTTTCTTCACTGCTTCAAGAAGATAAGTCTGTGACTTGTGAGGAGGAATAAGGCTTGAATCTGTTGCAATGCTTCCTCGTCTTGACTGTGCCTTATTAGTGTATAGTGAGTTTGAAGACTCACCAAGTGTAGAGAGTCCAATAGACTTAGAATGTATGTGGGGGATTTGTAGGTGATTCTTGATTAAATCAGATTGTCTACTTCTCTTTGCCTTTCCTGCAGGCTGAAGTTAAGTACCTGGGTATTCCCAGGGAAAAAATGGGCAGTAGTTAAGCTCAAGGTTGCAGTGCTGTCTTATTGGTTGGAGTTTTTTTACAGTCCTTTGAAGAGAGTTTGGGATACCTTGCAAGCAGAACACTTTCAGACTTCCTATGCTTCAAAGACTGGAAATTAATCTGCTTGCAATTGGCCAATAAAAAATCTGGTTTTGTAGGGGAAGATACACTTAGCTTTTTCTCTTAATACTGGAGTGACTTGAATTTATCTCTGGTGGAATTCTTTACCATCAGAAATTTAATGCTTTTCTTACAATGCTTTTTTCAGTACACAGTCACTGATCACCATAAATCTACAGCAGGATTATTTTTTCCTGTTTAAGATTGCCGTTCCACTGTGTTAACAAAAAAAATTTACATTGGATAGTATTCTCTCCAAACTTTTCTAGCCAAGTCATTAAAGCAATAGCTTTCTCCTCTTTTTTTTTCTTTCTAGTACATATTTAAAAGGAGCATGATGGGTGATACAGTCTGACAGATACCAACTTAAATGGCTAATAGTCTGCCTAAAATCTGAGTCTGCTGGTTTTTTACTCCTTGCCATGCAGAGCCCGTGTAGAACTTCCACTTCAGCTTCTAGTGAGTTGCAGTAGCTGGCTGTGAGTTGCATCACAGTTTTCCTCGTGCATTTTTTGATGAAAGGTATTACAGAAGTGAACTTCTGAAACAAATTAAAATTGCGTTCTCTATTGCTGAGTAGAAAAAAGCTGACTAATCCAGAACATTAAAACAAAGCCCAGTTACTGTGCCACATTAATTTCAATCATCTGCATTTGCTGCTTTGCTGCTTAGAAACCATCTTCAGACAATGTGGGGGTTTTGGTGTTTTGGTTTTTTTTTTTTTCTTTGATGTTATAGTATGTTGAAAGTGCAGTTTCCCACAGCTGGAAATTTTCCAAGAGGAGGTGGGAAACCCAGTCTATTTGACTTCTGTAACTTCAGGCTTTGATATAAAAACCGCAGCAAAGCTCTGGACTGTGCTGATAGTCTGCTTCAAACAGGAAGTATTTGATTAATTTTTTTTTAAATTATCTCTTGTAACTTTTGATAAGTTTTCCGTGAGTACAAGTATTTTATGCAAAGCCTCTATTTTAGGATGCTGTGATTATGCTGCCACCTTTCTTTTTAATGTTTATGGAACTAATGTAGTTCTCTCCCCTTTTTTCATCTTCCTGTTTGTAAAAATTTCAGTGAAGTGCTATCTGCAATAGTTTATCCTTTCTGTACTAGCTGATCAAAATATCTCTTCTGCCCCAGACATTACCAGCAGAACACTAACTGGACAGTATTTGGAATCCGACAGAAACTGAAAGCACAGAATAGGTTCTCTAAAGTAACAAAACGAAGCTGGAGCTCAATTTGTAAGGTGAGACTTTCCCTCAATATAGTAATTGAAGTGCCTTCTAGGAAAGCTGCAGGAAAAATGCACAGGAGAACTTTCTTGGACTCTGCTTTTCTGTTGATGATCTATTTCCTATCCCTTTGTATTCTTAAACTGATCTCCGAGTACTTGGAAAGCTCAACAACAAAATTATCCCCTTCACAGTGCAGAGAAAAGCGATTTGTTTGACATCCACAGCCTGTACAAAATAGTATCTCTGTTTATGTTCTGATGAGAACCCTTCAGTGCTGTCAAGTGGTCCCTTTTTTGGTGCCAAAGAAAGGAGCTATTTTGAAGTCAAGTACACTGGGAAAGAGCAAACTATGGTATCTAAGGGGGCATCTCCAAAAACTTTTGCTTTCAAAGTCAAGATAGAATGTATGGTGTTATTTTTAATGTTGTGCTTCATACTTAATTAATGAAAGTATGAAGAACAGCATGTTTTGGTGCTGAAGGGGGTTTTGGTAACTTAATTAAGGTTTTATAATGAATTTTTATCTTTTTGACACTATTTTAAAATAAAATTTAAGCTAAATGATGTGTTTACTAGTGATGTCGCGATGGTGTATAAACTTTAAAAAATAAATTACCATAACACATTTGAGGAGGGATGAACTAAGAAGTTACTTATACAACCTCAGAGACAATGTTAACATTTTAATAGTTCATCTCAGGTTGTATTTCTGGTGAACATAAGCCACAAATACACCACTTCACACAGCACTGATCTGCAGCTGTTTCTATGGTGTGAAACAAAGCTATGTGTGGTAGCACAAAGGTCAGGAAAAAATAGCTAAATAAAATTCTAGGTATCTGAACAAGACGTAGCAATTAATCTTAATATTTTGGCATGTAAGAACTATTTTCCCCCACATTCTATGAAAAGCACAAAAATTTAAGAGACATGCTAATAAGTAGCAACTGGTCTCAGTTTTAAAGTCTTAGTTTTAGTTGGTTCTGTTATTTTCTTGGAGAAAAGTGGCTCTGCAATCTCAATGTTGTTAATGATACTGTTATTGCAGACACAAGTACTGAAACATGGGGAAGAATTGAGGTCTCCTCGTCTGAGTAACATAAACACGGCAAGATGCTATGTAGGCCTAAAGCTTTAGGAAGAAACTGTAATCCCAAAGTTCTTGACTAATAGTGATATGACACTATATCAGGGTTGGTATGAAGTATAAAAAAAATTTGTTTGATAATATACAGGTGTTTAATCTCCTTACCAATAAAAAACAAGCCCCTCCCACTCCCCCCTCTTGTCCCCCCCAAATAAAAAAACGCCACCAAACCTCCCCCCCAATAGGTGCTGGAGTATNNNCCTCTTGTCCCCCCCAAATAAAAAAAAAGCCACCAAACCTCCCCCCCAATAGGTGCTGGAGTATGTCTAGAGAAGATCAACAGAGCTGGTTGAGGGGTCTGGAGAAAAGGTCTTATGAGGAGTGTCTGAGGGATCTGGGATTGTTTGGCCTGGTAAAAAGGAGGCTGAAGGTAGACCTTAACCTTCTCTACAGCTACGTGAAAGGAGGTTGTAGGGAGGTAGGAGTTGATCTTTTTGTAACAGATGATAGGACAAGAGGAAATGGCCACACATTGTGCCAGGAGAGGTTCAGACTGGATGCTGGAAAAAATTTCTTTACTGAAAGAGTTATCAAGCATTGGAATACGCAGCCCAGGGAAGTGTTAGAGGCCCTGTCCCTGGAGGTATTTCAGAGACCAGGTAGACATAGTGCTTAGAGATATGGTTTAGTGATGACTTTTATCAGAGTTGGGTTGATGGTTGGACTTGATGATCTGAAAGGTCCCATCCAAGCTAGGCATTTCTATAGTTCTGTTTAAGAGGTCAAAGTTAGTTTTGATTTGTTGGCAGCATTGACTGTGGTACTTTACAAACTTTTTGAGTAAGTTTCTCTTGCTAAATAGATTTATGTCTTATGACACAGTGTTCTTTATGAAATTATTTTTATGAGACATTATGCTTTTGTATTTGCAGGTAGTAGTTCTAACTAGGTCTAAGCACAGGTAAGATTGGTTAATGAACAGAAAAGTTGTGTGAAGCTGCTCTTGTATTGCTTGAGTCTTGCTTGGATATCTCGGGTGACCAGGACTTCATGGTACTCTGTAACATGATGGAAATTAAGTATCTTTTTTTTTTTTTAAATCAGTGGTGGGGGGGAAGGGTGGGAGGTTTCTAGACTTTTTTTTTTTGCCTCGAAATTGTCAAGTGTTCCAATACTGAAAAGTGTGTGGAAAGTAACTTTAAAAGTTGCTACAGTTACAGATCTTAAAAATCTTGAGCTCTTCTAACTGTGGCAAACCTGGTACAGCAATGTAGTCCGTATCTCATACTGTACTATTACATTTTTTTACAGCTTTTTTACATCTTTTACATGAAGATGTAAATATATGTTGAAAATTTGAAAGATATTTGTTTCAGCTGTGTCTCTGTATACATAACTGCCTTACAATATGGAATGATAGCTGCTGTTTTTGCAGCTGTTTTCGCAACTGTCTCCTGTATCAGATACTTGGAATAGAGGATAAAGCAGGTGTAGTAAAAAGAAATGTGTGGAAGTGAAGGGGAAAGGATGAGCCTTTTGATTTGAGAAAGAGTATTTCCCCTAGTTCTACCCTTAGTCTTTCATAAAGAGTTTAAAATTAAATCGCTTTGCCTAAATTCTCTTCACTCATTTGTGTAGTAGTGGTTCCCCCACATAGTATATATCATCAATGCTTAGTACATTGAACTCTTTCCTTAAGTACATATATGTAAGTACAGAGAATCCGGACAAACTGCGTTCCCTGGGATGCTGCCTGTTTTGCATGGGAGGGAAATGCTTAACATGTACTGAAATAGACACGTATTATCTTTCTACGGTCAGTATTTAAGCGATGTGCTTTTTCAACTCAGCATACCCTGCAAAACTGAGAGGCTTTGCATTGGTTTAGAAAAGAAGATTAATGCTGTTTAGGAGGATGATATTAATTTGAGATGAGAAGAATAATTTTAGCTACTAGGTGAAAAAGTGAAGATGACATAATCCTTGTGTAAAGGAACTAAATGGGACTGGCTGGAAGGATTAAAAAAAAAAAATATAACCATAGGCACTCTAAAAGAGGCCAAACTATTTTCAGATCTGTGTATGAGGCTTCCACAAATTTGTCAAAAAGAAGAAACTTGCTTTGAATGTTTAAAGCTCATGTACACTTACTCTCAGTGCTGCATAATTACTGGTTTCTGGAGTGAGTACAGGTTCAGGTGTGCGGTTTCACTGGAAAATATAAAAGGCTTTTTTTTGTTTGAAGAAAATTATTTTAATATTCTTAATGCTGAAATTTTTTTGACTGCTTGTAGCAATGCTTCCAGAAGTATTTGCATCAGGAGTCCTTAAAGAAAACATTTGAGGGATAGTGTTTGATGGTTGGAGTAACTTGATGAATCTGTGGATTGCTCTGTTTTTCTGTGTCACACATTTCTTGTTTTGAGGTACAGTGGCTGTAAAGCCTGAATTCCAGATGGATGGCGAGTAGGTAAATGAGCAAGGTTTACCTTTTACTGTACCCTGTTGGAAATTATTGCTCAGGGAGGGGACTGATGGAATCTTTCTTGTGTTAGAAAATTACCTGTGTCAGTATGGGTAACTAATAGGTCTTAAAATTCAGTTCCTGTAAATGTCTGAATTTCAGAAATTGCTTTTTGTTCATTTCTGCAAATAATTAATTCAATCAGATGTAGAAGCATGAACAAGGCTGGAGTAAATGTGCTCTGAAATTCCTGATGTTGCATGAGGGAATATGTTTTCCAATCTGGCAATGCCAATGCAAAAGGAATGATTTCACATTAGAAGTATTCTGAGTTCTTGGAGGAAGCTGTCCTTTATGGGGGCAGCACTTCCCCAGGTTTTGCACTTTTAAAAAAATTTTAAAGGAAATAATATTAGAGGAGAACAGTTAAGGTTTTTGTGTATAAAAAACATGTTGATAAGAATGTAAAATAGAAAGGGAAAAATACAAGTAAGGCAAGCTGGCTCCTTAAGCCCTTCCATGGCAGAACAAAATTAAATTACTAATTCTTTTCAGGGAAGAAAGCGAGTATTAAGTTTGCTGGATTATTCAACATCTGTTTACTATATCTCTCAGCACTTAGCTAGAGGCTATGCAGATTCAGTGGTCTAGGAGAAGAATGTGATTGAAGTTTAAAAATTAAAAGATCGAAGTGTGTCAAAGCAGACTTGTTCCTTTGGTAGTTCTAAGCTGGTAAGATAAAATGTAAGTAGAGGTTGAGCAGGAGGTATTTGAATTTTGACCTGCATGCAGTCTAGTTGTCTCGTCATCCTTTCAACTGTCTGTAGCATGGATGCATGTATTATTTAACTGTCTCTGTCGCTACTTTAGTTTTGATCAGCAATTTTTCAGGAAATGTACAGTTCTTGTCCATTCTTCAATTGTACATTGTACTCTGTTTTGCATAAGTCTTTGGAGCAACTTCCTTTCTTCCAAAAACTAATATGCCTCTTTAAAATGAGGTGTTCAGCTCTTTGATAAATTTTACTCCTGAAGCCGTGTGCATACTGGAAGAATGAAATACTGACCACTTTATATAATTAATCTGAACTTGCGTTATTTGTTGTTTTCCCTTAATTTCATATCAGAACAATGGGGTTAACTACATTTGTAACTAATAAATGAATCCCAGATGGAGAATTGAGAATTGTTCCTGCTTTTATTTGATACTCCTTTGAGAGTATAGTGCTTGTGTGTATGTGTGTGCATGTGAAGGAAAATGAACAAGCTTTTCTTGGAGTGAGTCTCGGAAATCTTGATACAGAGGTCTGGGAAATTAACACTATACGTGATTTTCCATTGACTTCTCCATATTTTGGCTGCTGATCTTTTTATCTCTGACACAGCAGATATTTTTTAACATGCTTTGCATCATTCATCTCTTATCTTTAAGTACTGTTTAAAAAGAAGAGAAAGCTCCTTTAACAGTTGAAAAATATGGTCATTTGATTTATGATGGCTATTTAGATTTATGTTGTTTTATACTAGTCCTGATATTTAGCACTTTTAAAATAACTGCTTCATCATTCTTCACTGGGCTCTCATTAATGAAGAATCTTTAAAATAACTACAAGCTAGACAGTTGTACATGATTTTGTTCTGTGAGTATAAGTAAGATGGGCTTTTTAACTCCTTTGTGGTGTCGATAAGTGAGGCTTTTGATGATCGCTCAGATCAACATGATTAAATATTTAGAGTGCACTGGCTAGGACCAGAATATTAACCTATATGAATGTGATATTATTGACAATGCCACTGTTGGTTATGGTGTTTTGATTTTTTTTTCCTTTTCATATGTTACATATGACAGTTATTCCTTAACACCAATTTCAGCTTTGGTTGTCCAGGAGTTGAATGCTACTGCCAGCATGACAGTGGAGCTGCAGTAATACAGCTTCAGTTCCTGATTAACGAGGTTAGTAAAATTATGCACATGTTTGATAATTCAGAAAAGTTGCAGTATATCTCCTCCAATTTCTCATTAAGCAAGCATCACAATCAGGTACAAGAACAAACTGTTGTAAAATCTCTTGTTATGAAGTATCTCCTCAGTAATGCTAACGGTTTCAGTAGGTAATTTCATTTTGATAGTGTTACTTTTTTAGATATGATCTGAACAAATAACCCTAATCTGATTACTCAGTAATTTCAAGTGTGTTTTTTTCTAAAGTTGTAGGAGCTGTGATCTGTCAGCAGTGCTGTTCTTGAGCTAGCTGGCGCCAGATTTGCAGAAAATTCTAGCTCAGAAATGGTGATATCAAACCTCACTAGCTTTCTTAGTATTTTCTTATTAGCAGTTGAGTTCATTGCTTAATTTGTCTAGAGATGACTGTGAAGAAACTGATGTGCACACACCATGGAAAGTTTTTCTTTCTCCTACCCCCCTCAGTATGGCACTGAAATAAATGGTAATGAGCTAAATGACATGTGATCACATCAGTTATCTTGTTGCTACTATTTGGAGCTTGCCTGTGCTATGATGTCAATGCACATGCTTTTAAGTATTTTCTTCATCCTGGAGGCAAATGTATATTTTCACTACAAAAAAAAAGGGGATATGAAAATAAGTTGACTAAAATTTTCTTTCTTATAGGGAGCTCTTGTGAGTGCCTTGGCTGATGATACCTTGCACCTGTGGAACTTACGTCAGAAGAGACCTGCTATTCTTCATTCACTCAAATTTAACAGGGAACGGTAAGGATTGGATTATTATTACATTGTCCCTTACCATCGTGCTATGTGCTTTTGTAAGATCAGATTTATTAATGCAATCCAATTAATATGGTGTTAAATAGTTGAAACTGAATTTACCTTGAGTTGCAGGTTGTTAGGGCCCATGTCAGTAGGCACTCATGATCTAAACAGATGACTCTCTTATCACTTTCAGTATTGCAGTGCTGAACATTAACTTTCTCATCTTCTAAAATGCAGTGGAGTAGAAGACTTTCAAATGTATGTCTCTAGAGGAATTTTGTCACAAAAAGTGTGTCAGCTGGAAAACTAGTTCCATTTTATAGTTGTAAATTTTTCTCCCCTTGGTGACAAAATGGAATTGTGCAGTGTTAGAGCTCCTGTGTGTATCAGAAGTTGAAAACAACATGCATTTTGATTAATGATTTTGAGACTCAAGTAACAATGTTATGCTATTTCTGCAAAAAAAAAGTGTTCTTAATGAGCCTGTCTTTTTTTTAATGAGTAGTCTTCCCTTTCTGGAAGAAGTCATATTCCAGTATGAGTAAGTCTCAACTGGAATGCAGTGGCTCCTGAGCAGTGTGCTTTGGAGATGGACTGCTTGGGGAGCTCAAAGGATGGTAGCAGGAACACGCTTGCAACCCTATTGAATAGGGCAGGAAGTAATAAGCTTGAAGTAATGGTTAGCAATAGAAAGAGGCAAGATAAATATTTATGTAAAACCTGGTAATGTAGTGTCATGCAAAGTGCTAAACAGACTGTTAAGTGGGTTGTATAGTAGCTGATAGAGCAGAAGTCTCTACTTCAAGGGAGTGACAAATTGCCTTTTATACAGCATAAAAGTAAAAATGAAAGAAATGCAGTTCATGGCCAATAGTTCTATTACTATTCCTCAACTGTAGAAAATGCAGCAATGTACCCAAACTGAATTTTCTCCTTTTCTCTGTGTATCTTAGATGACTTTACATGTAACACCTAATTTAGATTAACAGCCTAAAACTGCACTTGGATTTTGGCTTCTGACTAGTCCTTCATAATAGATACCTGAGGAGTTGATTCTGACCGCATACAAATTAAGTAAGCTGGCTCAGAGTCTTAGATGTATCATTGTTCAAACAGATTGGAAGTTTTAAACCATCCTTTTGCTTTAAATGTGTGATTCTTACTATTAAAACCTGTTACAAGGAACTGAACTGTGTATCAGAAAGAGGGGAAAGACCGGAAAGGAAGGAGTCTAATCTACTTGTACCAATTAACTGGTTGCATTTGTTATTACTGATCTTTCCAGAAAAACCTGTGCTTTGATAAAACCAAGCTGTGAGTGTATCATAGTTGCTGAGAGCAGTGAAGGTATAGTTTGGGACAAGGGCTTATTCTTCTAGTGATTCTGATCTTGAAGTCTCACTTACAGAAGCGTATTGGAGTAGCCATAATGATGAAGATACCAGAAGCACTCATTGTCATAACCACTTACGAAGCCATACTGAATGGCTGTTAAGTATTTTCAAATGTTCTGTTTTCTTTTGACTGCTTTTAAAGCTTTATAAAGAAAAGCATGATGTTACTTGTTTTGAACTTCAGAGAATTGTACCTATTTACTGTTGAATAATTCTAAATAGGCACCTGATTACTAAGAACTGATAATCACACCTTATAGGCCTGATGTCATGTGACTTTTTTTAAGCAAATGGGGTTTGCTTGTATCACTTTTATGATGTATATCAACTACTAAGTTCATAGTGAAGGGTGCTCATGATTAAAGCTGGATCTTCTCAATTAATTAGTGCTAGCTTGTTTGATACCTAATTAATGAAATATTTTAAATAATTGGTAGTGGGATTAAGACTTGCCCATTAGGATAATTAACTTTTCATACAGAAATTCTCTAAAATATTAAATACTACAACACAGCTTTGTAATAATATAATTTCTAATGATAATTTGCCAGCTTGTGTAGAGAAATTCAGTATCTTGGAAATTAGTTTATGTAAAAGAATAAAGGAAAACTAGAAAAAATATCCTTGGGGAGAAACAAAGACAAATCTTCATATTTGGGTGGAGTTACTGTTCCAGTTGCTCTAGGACTCTGTAGTTGCTAAGGTTTAGAATCACGTGCCCGATTGGTGTGTAATTGGGACTTCCAGATTTCCTAGAAGTGTTGTTATGGAAATACACTATTTGTATCCTGCTTATCCTGATGAGTTCAACTCATGTCATAGGTTTATTTTTCTAAAGATTCTGTTTACAAATCAGAGTTTGGTGTGTAAGGATTAGATGTGAAGAAGATTGGTTGTGGTATAGAATAATCACCATCCAGTGCTTACCAGTGTAATTTCTACATCTCTCATTTGTTTTTTCTGTTGGTAACTTAATTTGGCTAACTTGTTATCAGGATTGTTTTGAGGACCTTTCTAATAAGGAATAAAAACCAGGTATAACTTGTTTACATATGCTTGTGTAATGTGGTAAGTATTTTGTATACTTATCTGAAAATTGAATTTGAGTATTAAATTAATTCAGACTATGTTATGACTGGAAAAGGTTGTGGATGCCTGACTTCTACTCATGAATTTCAAGAATAGGAAATGGTAAGAAAGAGTTACTTTTTCTTTTAAAATATTTGTATGCCTATTACATACTGAGCTGTGGAAAATGTATTTTGGTAACTTGTAGCTTTTTAGATTGGAGCAAAGCCTATCTTAAAAAGTAGTGGCCAAGAGTCTTTAAGGATGCTGTTTCTGCTGAATCTTTAAATGAGTTGAGTATCTGTAGAAAAGGAATTGGATGTTTAGAACACTTTTTACAGCCTATTTTATGGGTGATGGTTGGTAATTTGAACAAAGTCTTCTGAACTGGTGATTGATGAAGTTTTTGATGTATAGTGGATTTGTTATTTGAAGTTACTGGCAAGTGTCAGATGCACAGTTTTGCCAGTTTTTCTAGTCTCTTGTTCTTATTGCATTTGTATGGGCTTTGTAGCTGCTTCAGGTTCCAGTTACTGACCAAAAGTTAGAAGATACTAAACCGGTGTAATGGTAAGATTTGTTCACTCTTCCTTAACTTGGGAAGCAGTCTGTAGGGACCAGGAGAAAATGCATAATGAGGCTTATGTGGTGAGGCTTGCTTGTATGACTTGTCATGCAAGTCAGATAAGTAATATGTCCTTGCAGAACATATAATTCAATGAAGTTAGTATTCTAGGCTTTGCACTTCTGATTACTTGAGGGAATCACAATGTGATTTCTTTTGTCATCTATACACCTGCATAAATCTCCCATGCATAATAATATTGTCTGCTGACTTGTAATTTGATACTAGGCTAGATTAAAATAAGCACAACTAATACTACTTACTAGAGTAGATGTTGAAAGCATGTTGTGAGATAGATGTTCAGTTTTCTTGCTGTGTAGAACCTGTTAAATTTTGTAATGATTTAAGATGTGGAGGTTCAAATGCATATCACTAATGAGCTAGACTTTCACAGAACCAATTGAAGAGAAAGTCAAGTGGTAGAATAATTTGATTCAAAATAAAACACAGCAAACCAGCAATAGTGTAGGATGACAAATTAGAATTGACTTGCAAACCAAACACCAAACCAATCCACTTTTACATGCAAGTATTAAAAAAATTTAGTTGTTTGGGAATAGCTAAACAAGCAGAGATTCTTTGTCCTGGTGCTAAAAGAAATAGTTCACTTTGTGGCTTAGCATAAAGACAAGAAGGAATCAGAATCATAGTATAAAAATAGAACTGTTTAGTGTGTGAGTGTTTTGCGTATTGATCCCTGAGCACATTGATAGCAGTTTAATTTTTAATATATCCACTTTTATGCTATGGCACTCATTTTCTTCACCATGAAACTGCACAATTCAGAGTTACAAAACTGTCTTAAGTATCATTGGGTTTGTACTCTGCTGTAAACAGCAACATTAGCATTGCATTTAAGACTACTGTATGAGTGAAAAACTAAACTTTTTTGTTGATAAAAAGTAATACAAGACTTTTTATGAAACATACCTTTCCTTGTTAGATTCTCTTTGCACCCAGCCTATACATTAGCAATCTGGGTGCCTTAACATTAGTTATGAGTTTTTTCCTTCTGCGTCACTGAAATTATAAACTGACCAATTCTGCCACATTGTGGATAGCAGAAGGACATACAGGTGTTCTTGCCTGTGACAGCAGGTGGTGATAGTTATTGTTTGTGGACCTTTGGTTGTGAGGGTCATCTTTCTTCCTCTTTCTGTTTATCAATATCACTGTTTCACTCTCAGCCTTTGTTTAAGGGCTGACATTATTCTCTTTTGTCCTGTGTGTTTTGGGATAAGATTACAGTTTAACATATCCCATACATATCCCAGCAGTATTTCTAAGAAGTCAAACATTTTAGAGTTTCTGAAGAGTTAATGACACTAATGATATATAAAGTACAAATTTTATGTGGGACAAAACAAAGTTGTTTTTTTCACAAATAGTTGTTATTTACATTTTTTTTTAAACTGGTTTTCTTGAGAGTTAAAGGAAATGATCACTAAATCTACTTTTATGGTTTCATTAAACCTTATTTCACATGGTGGGCTTAAAAATATTGGTGGTCAGTGTTGACCTGCTCAATGTATTTAGGAGTTTTGTCTTGTTTCAGTGAGTTAGCAGTAGCAAACAAATTCCCTGACTGTCTATATTTGCTGCAGATGTGAATGTCTACTTCATGCAAGATCAGATTCATTTGAAAAAATATTTTCTTTAAGCTCTGCATGAGCGGAGAGTCCCACATGTTGGTGTGGTTCATAGAACTGCAGTTGCATTAGTTACCTTCTGCTGGCTCTGTCACTGAGACAGAGCTATAGTGCTCAGTACTGTTACTTTGGGATTTCAGGTTTCTATTAGCTGTTTTCCTTGTACATTTATGACTTTCACAGTAGAGCAAGACATATGATGGCCAGCTGGCATGTTTGTAGGCAGAAATTGATCTCTAGTCTTAAGCCTTGCCTGTCAGACAGATGTTAATCTGTCAGTGATGACCATCACTGCCTCCTAGGAAAGCTACATCTCTGGGGCCATTTTTTAAGTTCTAGCATGTGACTTGCTAGATGAAACATTCAGCCTGGACTACATGCATTAGAGCAAATTATCTGAGTGTTTTCTGATGCCAGAAGTAGTAGTTCCTTTTGGTTTATCTGACATGACTTAAAAAGTAGTGCATAAATATGTAGTGCACTGATTTAATCAGTGTCAAGTGATCTTCAGTTCTTTGGAGTATGTGGTGTGTATTCTTTCAATATTGAAATTTTTCTTAGTTTTTAAATCAGTTGTCTTGAAAGGCATGTGTGCATTGATCTTTTGCCAACATTGCAAGCAGCAAAGCAGTCCTTTACTTTTGCAAAAAAAGAAAAATGTGGAAACCCCTTCTGAGTAAAATACCAACTGAAAAGTCAACTTGCAAAGCCACCTTAAAATTGGAGGAAAGAATGGATAAGCCATGAGATGTGTTAGGAACACTATACCATAAAAATACAAATGCCTACAGCAACCTGCAGCAACCTAAAAACCTCTAAAATTGAGCCTTTTTCTGGGAAATTATCTAAATGGCTCTAATATTTATCACACCAGTGGTGAAAATTTTATTTCTGTTTTTCTCTTGGTTCTCTGTTGTTCCATCTTGACACTGCTAGAGTATGCCACAACTCCAGTACTGAAACTTAGGTTCTTGTCAGCTGCCTTTAGAGGCAGCACTTCAAGTAAACATGTTTGGAGAAGCATCACTTGGAGTGCTGTTATAGAACATAAATGGAATTGAAGTACTCAATCCAGTTTCTGGGATATTCTGCATTTATCCATATAGTCCTTTGGGGGACCATATTTGTTATATGTGAATTCTTCCTCTGCATGTGCCTTCTGCCCCTTCAGGACATGCCTCTTCTGTACATGTAGATATTTTAAGCTTATTGCGGTTACCAGATCTGGAAATAAACCCCTTGCAGCAGTCTGGCAAAATCACAGCCATTGCTTGCTTCCATCGATATTTGTTGTTCTGATGACTTCTGGCTTTTTATACCCATTGGAGTCTTGATAAGAAACCATGGGCATAGATTCTAGGCTAATGTAGGTATTCAACTTTTTGACTTCTGAGTTTTGCACAGTGGGTATCTCACACATGAAAGTCTGAAGATAGAAGGATAAAGAAGAAAACTTAACACTTTTATCTTTTTAAAAAAATTATTTTGTGTATGCCATAATTTGATCAGCTAGTGTACTTACAGTAATTACAAACCTATGATGATAGCCTGAGATTCTAGAAATAGTTACAGTGACTTAAAACCTGATATCAGTGTTTGTCATTCATCAAAGTATTTGTCCCTGTGCTTTGTTAAAGAGAAGGAGAGGCTGAATAATATGCAATACTTCTTAATACAGTAGACTAAGGAAAGGTAAAGATTAATTTTAAAGAATTTCTTTTTGAATAATAATGCACTGCAGATAACAGCCTGTCATTTTAACTTAGTATTTCCCTGAAAAGCCTAATTCTTGCATATCAAAGAACACAGATTATTAATTAATATTTCTGTAATTAAATTCCTTTAGGGAATATTATTGCTATTTTAAAGATATTTTTGTATGCACTGTGAAACAACTAAAATTAAGACTTTTCTTAAACCTTGACAATGACAAACTATTTGAAAAGGCACATGGTCTGCAGTTAAGATAGGAGATCATTTCAGTAGATTTACAAATGACTTCTTAAAGACTCTCCTGTCATTGCTAATAGCCTCTAATAAGGAATAGCACAATTTATATTTTAAGTAGATTAAGAACAGGAAACACTTGGTGATAATTTTTCCACTGTCATCCTTTTTTGCTGCCAGTGTACTGCTGGGTTTCCAGTTTGCTTGTTCTTGAACTGTTATTACAACTCTTACAAACTCATTCCATGGGAAAATTTCTTGTGGGTATTTTTGAAAAGAGGGGAATAGGGCCAAGAGTGACTTTGCAAATATGCATGCAGAGAGGAGGAAGATTTTGTATACCTACAGTAGAGTTTAGGATTGTCCTGACTTGGAGTTATGTGGCAGTACCTCATTTTAGCAGTGATGTTGGCATCCTTTAAAATTGTAGTGTAGATTTAAGAATCTTAAAATTTACTTTTTCTATAAAGAGATTTTTTCTTTGTACAAATACAAGGATGTATGAAATATTTGAAATAATGTTCTGTACACAATACTTGCATTATGCTGCATCCAAATACCTGGTTTTTGTGATCAGTTTCTCAGTGATTAGATGCTTCTCTTCTAGTATTTTTCGATGAGAAAGACTTGATAGAGGAGAGGATAAGTATGTTACTCTACCTTGGATTGATAAATTCTTACATTGTGGGTTTGCATGGGAAGAATGCTTGAGCTTTAAGAATTATCATAGCATTATAAGGCAACTTCTATTATCTTAAAATATGGTGTAGATGAAATATATTCTAATGTTATGGTAGCAGAGGTAGGTTTCTGAAAGAAAAATCTCCATTTTTATGGGGGGAAAAAGGATTATATGCTTGGCCTAGTGTTAAATCAGCAAGTACTACCTCAATACCAGGAATACTCTGACCTTTTGTTTCCATCATCCAAAACAAGTTTGAATCCCTTTAATCCTTAGTCTAGTTTTTGACAGAGCAAGCGAGGTCACCAAATGTCGTCTGTATGTTTATATGCTAGTAGGTTGTTACTGGTACTTCAGATGGTCTTAGCTTCATTCTGTTTTGGTTTTTAAGATGAAGCCTTAATCACCAAGGAGAGAAAATATCTGTATATAAGCTTTTGTGTTGGAAATATTTTTCTGTAAATTGCTAAAATATTTGACTGTCTGACATGAATCCCTTCAGATAAAACATCATGTAATTCCTGAAAGTTGAAAGACATGTTTTTTCTATCAAGAAAATAAAGAAATAGCAAATAAAACTATTTCATGTGAAGTAACATTTACTACATTTGATGTAAAGTGGCAATTCTTTCATTTCAGCAGATTCAGCAAGATCAATTTCTTTTGGATTCAACTAGTCACCAGTTATTCTTTGAAACATAAAATCTCTAGAAGTATTGTTTAGGTTATAGAAAAATAGACAAAACAAGTTTCTGATTGTAAAAGAATGATAGAAGTGCACCTTAAAGGCTAAGGTTAACCTGTTTCACATGTAGCTAACACTTTTGAAGTCTTATCAACCTCCTCCTTCGAGAGTTTGTAAACATTTTGTGAAATTACTTGTTCCGCTCTAATTTAGTCTTGGTGCAGAATTTTATTGCTACCTCTTAAAAAATTAATATTTCTTGCTCAGAGGAGACAGTGAATCGATTATGACTGCATACTTAAGAGGAGTATCAGGAGTCTTGAGGAGCTGGATACTTCTTTTAAGTGTTGCCCTCTTGCAGTAGCAATCAAAGCTGCAGCTCAACTTGTACTTTTGCCCACTCTTAAATGACGTGAAACAGATTGTTACTTATTATGAATAAGTGTTGGACAACTGCAATTAACCATATTAACTCAGAGATCAAGACAGATAGGCCCAAGACCCTGCTCCATAGTGTTATTTTTGGTTGCTAAGCTGTGTTCTTAGATCCAGCTGATCTGGCAGCCTGCTCTGTTTGGCATACAATGTTCTGGCACAAAAAAAGGTGTGATGTTGCAGGGTACTGATGGTTTCCATTTCCATGTATCTTTTTCCCTTTTTTGTGACCTGCTTGTAGGAAGAGAGCTCTGTTACTGAGCTGTAAGGTTAGGGAGGTCTGCCTAGGAATTGTATGATGGAGCTTCCCATAAAATACCTCTTTCAAATGTTTTGTGTAAAATGAAATCTTCATCCTGTGGTGTTTGCAGGTTCAGTATGTTGGAAGAGAATTTTTGAACTTGTATAGAGTCCATTTTTTTTCTTTAAATATGAATGGAAAAATTTATAGCAGCCTGTTGACTTAAATATTCAAGCACCAAAAATCCAGGGAGTTAGAAAATGGAGAAAAGTTTGCTTGAGCAAACTGTGTTCCCTGACCAGAAAGAAACTGGTGATATAAATAGTAAATTGGTACACTTTTTATCAAGGTATTGTTACTACAGAAGCTTTAATTTTTCAAAAATGTTGTGCAAATTCATATCTTTTCCAACCATTAGCAGTTTTTTTTCATTGCTGCTGTTAGCATCTACTTTTGTGATGAAGTTAAGCAGGTATATACAGCATCTAACATAAAGGATCTAAAGCTGTTCTTTGCATAAATAGTTAGTAAGAGGTCTGTGAAATGATGCATGGATTTGCCAGGAAGGGAGAATAACTGAGAGAAAACAAGAACAGAGCAGACCTATGCAGTTAAAGATTAGAGCTGACAGAATAAATTTCCATGGAATAGTTATTTTACCTCATTACTGAAAGATTTCTGAAAGACCAAGTTTGATAGTTCAAATAGTTTGTTGGTTTCTTTCAATACTAGACTCTGTCACATTAAAATTCGAGTTTACAGTTTGCAGAATGTTTCTAGAAACTTCAGGTTAGTATTTATGTTGCATAAAAAAACTCTCTAGATACTTTAGAAACTTCATTTTCTGTAGACACTGCATCCTCATAAATTTTGAAGGAATAAGCAAGACCCCAGAGGACAGAAGTATCCATTTTCAAATGCTGATACTTGTGCTGGTGCTATAGTCAGAGTTCTCTGCTAGTACAAACAGTAGTTTATGATTGTTTTGTTTTGTTGTTTTTTTAATAAGTACTCCCTTCTAGGAGAAGAGGAAACTTAAAAGCAAAAAATTAAAATGTGGTTTAAACAAAGTAATAACCTCAAATTTAAAATACTTTAGAAATTACTTACATAATTGTTTACAGTTAGGTTTAGGTTCACTACTTAAAGGATGCTTTGGGTTATGTATGAACTTACCATTTCTTGTGCTTTATTTTCTACCTTTGCCTCCTCACTTGAAACCAACTTCTAAAAATTCTTTGTTGTTAAGAATTTGTAATTCAAATAGATTTCTAAATGAGATCTATACATTGCAATGTAGAAATATGATATTTCAAGTTTTAAATTACTTAGTAATGTAATCTTGAGTAAGTACATCCAACGTGATAATTTTCGAAGGTGCTGTGTGATTTTTATCTGAACAACCTAATAGGTTTAGAATACGTTGGTTTCTGGTTTACTCAGTTTTCACACTGCGTGTCTGTTGTGCACTGGCTTTGCTACATTCCTCTTCCTTACTTCTTGTGCTTCTTCTTGTTTGCCTATTACTTCTTTTTCCTCTTTGTCTCTTGATTTCCTTTTTTTGGTGCTTCTTTCTTTCAGGATAACATTCTGTCATCTGCCTTTCCAAAGTAAATGGCTATACGTGGGCACAGAAAGAGGAAACATTCACATTGTCAATGTGGAATCATTTACTCTCTCAGGCTATGTCATCATGTGGAATAAAGCCATTGAACTGTGAGTTTAATTAAGCATTGTCTATTGACGGAAGTGTTCAAGATGTTATTAATATCAGTTGCACTGCATCAATTATAGGACTCAAAGTACATAGTCATGTAAATACTTTTTATTCTCATAAATGTGAACAGTTAAGATATTTGTTTCTGCTTGTGATGCTTGTGGTGCTTGGAGTAGACATAAAATAGACAATATAAAAATAGAAATAAAAACTATGATACAGAAGTAAGAGAATATGTTAAAATATTATATAGCTGGCATGTAACTTCTATAGTTTTCATCTTAACTCTTTGTTGTTTTAACAATGCCCAGCTTGGGCAGTTCATGAAAAATCACAAGGCCTGTTTTCCAGCTTAGAAATAAGCATTTTATCCAGCTGTGTCAATTCTGTAACAATAAATGTTGAGACAGATATTGTAAAACTAATGACAATTTTTTTATTTTAAATGAGCAGTAAACAAGTCTTTTCCTTCTTATAAAAAGAAAAACTAATTGCCTAGAAAAAGAAAGTATTTCTAGACTGTAAGTTAAAAGTGAGTACTTGCTTATGTAGAGCTTATATCTGCAGAATCTGTATTATTTGCAATTGTTTTAAGTTGCAGTTTGGGGTGGGGGATTTTTTTATTAATTAAATTGAAGTATTTCTGGTTTAGGTCATCCAAATCTCACCCAGGACCTATTGTCCACATTAGTGACAACCCAATGGATGAAGGAAAGGTAGGATATGTTTAAAGACTGCTCAGTCTGTTTTACAAGCAAGACTTATTTTACAAGACAGATAACAGTTTTAGAGTCTGAAAACGCTATGAAGCAAGGCACAGACATGACTGTAGGAACATCACAGGAATTATTTGTGTGCATTTTGTAATCAGAAACATCTGAAAATATAACTTATGGTTGTAAATATAGAGATATTGCCAAAAAAATTCAATCATAAAGTAAGTAAGAAATAGTGGGATAGAAATTAAACAAACCATATATTCCTTTTGGGTGTTGCTGTTTACAACTTTTTGTTTTGGTTGTGTGTATCCTAGGGCCCTGAGCTTCATTTCTGCCTTCTGTACAATGAACATCAAGGGTGTTCCTACTGCCTCATGTTGGCCTTGCTTTATTTTAATTTATAGGAGTGTGACGTAAGATAAGAGAACAAAGCATTTAGATAGGGGTTTTTTGGAAAGTTACCTTGTTTATTTTCTTTCTAGCTTTCCTCTCACTGCCAACTACCGTTCTTTTGGGCAGGTATCAATTGTGCTTAACATCTGGAAAAAGCTTATATAGTTCTTTAATGAGCTGTTACCTAGAACTTCAGAACGGTTAAGTGTGTACATCCAGCAAATCTAAGCAGGAGAAATTCTAGTGAAGAAAATACACAATAAAAAGTTCCCTTTTCCATTGCATTCCTGCTTTCACTGAGGAGGGAAGTCATTTAAAATTTAATGCTGATCTTTCTGGAACTCAAAGGAAATTTCAACTTCTATTCAGAAGAATGCATTATTTCTAATTTTGCGTGAATGCTAGATATGTTGACTGGAATTTGACAAGTACAAAGAAAACCTCTAACACTGAGGTCTTTACCACTTCTCATTAAATTTTGTCTTCATAAGTAATTTTGTTACTACATGTATATTTTTATATATCTGTTTGATGCAAGACCTACAGACACTAAATCAGACACTGTAATCTTTACAAAGACTTAATATATCTGCTTATTATTGCAGCTTTTGATTGGCTTCGAGTCTGGTACAGTAGTACTATGGGATCTCAAGTCAAAGAAGGCAGACTACAGATACACACATGATGAGGTAACATTTCTCATCTGCATTACTTATTATGAGGCTATCATTTGCTATTCTAATGGCAACTAGATTTTTTAATTTTGTTGCTTTTATCATCAGTTGACTGATAAAATGAAATTTATTGAATTTGAAATTGCAAGTACTTGAACTTATCTCTGAAAGAGTCATAGTTCTGAAAAAGACAAAATTCAGGCTGCGGAAGTGTTCATGGAGTTTTTGAAATAATAAATGGTGGCATGGATTTGATTACTATTTTGTGGGGCTAGGAGTGGAATCTTTGAGATGATGTTTGTTCTTTATTGAGTAATATAAGTCTCACCTGTGTTAAAAGCTTAAGTCCTAATTTAAAACCAAACTGGTATAGCAGTTTTTATAATTTTGAATCCCTCACTTGTTCTTGTGATGTGGCAGTGGGAGGAAACCATTGAATAATGTCAGTAGACATGAATCTGTGAAGTTCAAAATAAAACCAAAAAAGCATTTGTTTTGAATTACACTATTTCTTTAAAACTTAATTCTTGAGAGAATGTAGGTTTTTTGAAAGACTGAAAATTAAGAAAATGCATTTGATGTAATATGCACCTTGATGTATTTAATTAAAAATAAACAAAATAGTTTGCATCATTTGTTTGTAGCAGCTAGAACTGTTTCTTGTATCACAGAGATGAGCTTTTCAGAAGACAGGATTTGGGTTTTTTTGTGGATATTCTGGCTCAGTACTCATGCCTGTGTGCCTTTTTAGCTTTACCAATGGGTAGTTTATTTGAAGGTGGAATCTCTGAAGTAGTCTATGGCTTGTATCATCAGAACTATATTAGAACATCAGAGCTCAATTAGGTTTCTTTGTATGTTCAGAAATGTCTGTATAAACCTCAGTTTAAGTGATGTGAAGAGTAGTTTTCTATCTTTCACTACAATCTCTTAATTCTTGCAGTGTCTTTGTTTCATAAACTTGCTCGTATCTCCATCTCTTTTTCTGGTCCTATTCCAGTTCTGCCTACATCTCTTACTCTTCTTGCTCTAACTTGGGGGGTTTTTGATCATTCTGTTTAATCTTTATTTTATTAAAGAGAAATTCAACAAATTATATTCAAGATGTGGGCACACTGGATTTATAGTGTGGAATAAATATGGTCTTGGTTTCTGTGTCTATTGATCTTTATACTGGATTATACTTTTAATGCTGAAAGTATTAACCAGCCTACTGAAAACCACATCTCATTCTTTAGTGTTAATTGTTGGCTCAAGGTCCATTGCATTTATGTGTAATTTCACTTCACTTAGACAATAAGTTTTTATTAAGTTCTTCTGAGTTAGTTATGAATAAACTGGGCAGCATAGGTCCCCAAGGATCTCTACCAATTACCTTCATCATGAACTAATCAGTTACTTGTCAGCATGTTTTTTTTCTAGTTTGGTTTTAGTTCCTGATACCTTAAACAATTATTTATCTATTTAAGGATCTCTGCTCTGTTTATTTTTTTAATTTCCTTTGAGAAATGTAGACTGAAGAATGCACAGGCAGCTTAATTGATGTTTCTATTAGCCACATGCTTGTTAACCTTTAGGAGATTTGGATACGATTTTCTTTTAGAAATAGCACTTTGCTTTCTCTTACCTGGTTATATTAGACTCATCCATATGTCAATTAATTCTATTTAAGTTTTGTTGCAATTTCTAGAAACTTATCCAGGGTAGACATAGGGCTGCTTAGTCTTATTTTCTTTGATTTGAAAGACTGCAAACAGCAGTGAATATTTCAGCTGTTTTGTCTTTCTTTACTCTAAGGTGTATGTATGAGTGAATACATTGCTGTTCAGTTTGGTTTGTTGTAGAATACCTGAAGTATGATTCCGTAGTAAAGAAATAAACATTATAATTAGCTGAGAATAGATAAGAGAGTGAGAGAAAAAAATGAGATCTGTGATGTGAACTCGAATTTCACTATGTAATGTTGCCCAAAAAACATACTGCCCTTTTAGAGTCTTGAAAGTTGGAGTATGCTTTTTTTTCTGTGACCTCAGATTGCCCTTTGAGGAAAATCTTATCAGATAAGGACTTACTGTGTGCAGTAATAATTTGTTGGTTCTCACCCATTTAACATTGTATGACAAGGAATTGATTCTTCAGTGGACAAGTTATTTAGATCTCATCTTCTAAGGAGGAAGGCAGAATATAATGTCCCTTTTTTATTGGGATTTGATAGAATTTATGGAATCATACAGTCATAGACCTGGAATGAACCTTCGAAGGCCGTCTAGTCCAGCCCACTGCAATGAGAAGGGACATCCTTCACTGGATCAGGTCACTCAGAGCATCACCAAGCCTGGCCTTGGATGCCTTCAGGGATAGGGGCTCCTCCACCTCTCTGTACAACCTGTTCCAATGTCTTGCCACTTTCATGGTGATGAACTTTCTAGCATCTGTCTAAACCTGCTCTGCTGTAGTTTAAAGCCATTGTCGCTTGTCCAGGGCACTATATGCCCCAGCTAGCAGTCCTTCCCAACTTTCTTGGAGGCCCCCTTCAGGTCTGGTAGGCTACAGTGAGGTGTCCCTGAAGCCTTCTCTTCTCTGGGCTGAACAGCCCCAGCTCTTTCAGCCTTGTAGGAGAGGTGCTCCAGCCCCATGATCGTCCAAAGGCACTTTCAAGTTCTTCTGGATTCTGGCTTGAATACCGTAGAAGGAAAATATTTCATTTGTCTAACAGAATTGAAAAACATGTTTCTTGAAAGGTGTGATTGTGGAAAGTGCTCTAATTGTTTCTGAACTGATGGCCCTGAAAGAAGATCCTATTACTTATGGAAAAGATAATTAATAGAAAGCTGCAGCAAGTGGATGGTTTTATGTGTGAAATGTATGTAGACCTGTCCTTTTTCTAGTGCAAATCAGGTGAGATAGGGCTTCCCTTGTATGTTTCTCTCATTTTATTCTCCAGTGTTCCTCAGTTCTGTGTTTAGCTACAAAAAAGAAGAATCTCCCTCATTTTGTCTATGAAATGAATATTAAATTCTGTTATATCTTTCTAACCATATTATTAATGCTAATTAACTAATGGCTTATAGAAATACATTGTTCTTGCTGATTTTCACCTAACAGTTTCTAGTAAGAGAATATTAACGTTAAGAAATTAAGAAGAAAGATTTTATATTGAATTTTTTGAGAATAAAATTATATAGCTAAATAATACAGCCTTTGCTAGTTTTAAGAACAGCTTCCTTAACAAAAGAGAAAAGCATTCTCACTCGATTAGTGCTGAAAGAGATTACTGTGGGAATGTGGATAGCTGCTCCTGTGTAAAATGCTGACTGACATTGTTGGAACCTTGTCACATGTGAGATCTGGTGCAGAAGCTGTTCATCAGACACAGGAAGTGCTGTCTCATCTCCCTTCTTCCTCCCTTACTCTGCCATCTGAGACCGCTGAAGTGGAGACTTGCAGTGAGATTTGTTTGAATCAGCCCAGTTTGTTAGCACCAGGGGAATATTCTTTTGCTCTAACTCTATGAAAAACAAGTAATTCCTCTGATAATGGTTAGCTGTGTAGTCCCATCAGACTCAGAAAATCACACTCGCTGATACTGTGCTTGTTAGAAATTGCCGAGCTCTTCGTGGAGCATGAGCATTGTTGCTGACGGAAGCAGAGTGTGGCACTACAGCAGAGCTTCAGCTTTGCATGACATCCAGGCATGAGATGTCATGACCCTGGAGCAGGATGCTCTTCTGCTGTGCAGACTTTTTGCAGTGGTAATGCTGGGAAACACACTTCTTTCTTTAGACTGAGAGATCAAACAGCAACCCTGAGCAGAGATGTGGGTGTCCAGACCACTGGATGCGCTGAGTGCCTGAGCCAGGCACTTGCAATGGAGGGGATTGGAGACAGCACCTGTATCAGATGTGAACAGGTGAACGACCTGCTCAGCCTTGTGGCTGAGCTAAAGGGTGAAGTGGAGAGGCTGCGGAGCAACAGGCAGAAAACAAGGAAGATTAGAGCAAGGGCTCACTCCTCTAGGGAGAAAAAACAGGAAGAGCACTGACATAAATCAGATGATCACTTCTCTTCCCACGAATCAGAAGGGGAACACATAGGCTGTAGGGAATGGAGA
>VZTY01020510.1:0-17711 GCA_013400935.1 Turnix velox
AAAACCCGGGGAGAAGGGCAGGAGATGCTCGGAGGCAGGAGAGGACCAAAGAGTGGAGTCCCACCACCATCCCCCACAACCCCACCAGGAGGGTTTTGGACACACTGGCTCCTTCCCAGCCTCTACCCGTGGGTCTCGTGAGCCTCAGCAGATCCCCGTGGGGACGGGGAGGGGTGGCAGGACCCACACTCTCAATTGGGGTCTTTATTCCTCTCTCCCAGAGCCGGGGTGTCCATGTGCTGGGAAAGGAAAAGGTTCAGCAACATCAAAGGTCTCCAAGGGGCGCCTGGACGGCTCCAGGGGGGTCACATGAAGCACCCTGAGCGTCTGAGGAGATAAAGAGGCTTTGTGGGACCAGACGGCAGCCAGGACAGTGTCCTGGGGCTTGGGGTTTGGGAGCAGGGGACTAAGAAGTGAGAAATAAAGTCCTTGAGTTTCCCATGTGGCTGACAGCCCCCCGGCTCCTCCAGCACCAAAGGAGGACAAACATCTCCATGGTGGGGTAGGACCAGGAGCTGTGACTGGGACACTCAGCCCAGAGCTCCAAATTAGAGGAACAAAACCTTCCTGTCACACAGGAAAGGCAGAAACTGGCTCAGCCACATGAGGAGAGGAAACAGCATCTGAGCAAACAAACAATGGGCTGGGCTCTGCTCTGCCCTGAGCTGGGGATTCAGCACTGAGAGCAAGGAGGAAAGTTTCATCCATTCGAGAACCTTCTCCTGGGGTTCACTGAGAAGAGGCAGAGCCCAAAAGAGCTTTTTCTCACATTCCAGCAGGCAGAAGGAAGCTGGAGCCCAGCTGGGGTCTAGTCTCCTGTGTTCTGGAGCCCTCAACACAGGAAGGACATTGAGCTGTTGGAGCAGGTCCAGAGGAGGCCATGAAGATGGTCAAAGGGCTGGAGCAACTGCCCTATGAGGACAGGATGAAGGAGTTGGGGTTGCTCAGTCTGCAGAAGAGAAGACTCAGGGGGGACCTCAGAGTAACTTCTCAGTACCTGAGGGGGTCCTACAGAAAGGCAGGGGAAGGAATTTTCAACATAATATCGGATGGGAGGACCAGAAACAATGGATGTAAATTGGAAGGGGGTAGATTTAGACTTGACATAAGAAAGAAATTCTTTACAGTGAGGGTGGTGAAGCAATGGAAGAGGTTGCCCAGAGAGGTTGTGGATGCCCCATCTCTGGAGGTGTTCAAGACCAGGCTGGATGAGGCACTGAGCAGCCTGATGTAGTGGGAGGTGTCCCTGCCTATGGCAGGGGGGTTGGAACTTGATGATCTTTAAGGTCCCTTCCAACCCAAACTATTCTATGATTCTATTTGCTTCTCTCTTAGCTTTGCTCATCCTCTTCCACCAGGATGCAGGGTGTGGATGTGCTGGAGCTGCTCCAACCTGCTCCCTCTCAGTGGGAACCTCCATTTTGGGTGTTCCTTCCCCAAATTGTGTCCTTGGTGTGATCTGGGAGCAGCAGCTGCAGGGTCTGTCTGTCTGGATCTGGCTCAGCCCAGTACCCCCAGTGCCTGGATTAGCTGTATCCGATGGAGACCAGTGGGATTTGCTGCTGGCAAGGAGAAGAGTTCCTTTTCTCCTTGAACCAGCCATTCCCCTGCCCCAGGGACACTGCCGGGGGGGGACCCCAGCATGGGGACACAGGGAGGACAGCCTGATCCCTTTGGTCCAAGGGGGGGAAGAGAAGATTTGGAGGTGGAGGGGGCTTAGCTGTGGATTTTGGAGCCGTCTGCTCCTCCACTTCCCCCACTTTCTTCCAGAAGTAAATTAAAAACTCTCTCTCCAGGAAATTAAAAAGCATTTAGGAAGCCTGAGCACAAGCCCTGGTGCTCTGGGGTTGGGGAGCTGTGTGTCTGGGTGACATAAATGCTGTGTAGCTCTGTGCACACTCATTGCACACTCAAAGTGCTCACACCAGTACTCAGACTGGGAGAGAAAGTGAGTACTGAGTGCAGGGTGGAGGCTGCAGAGCTCCCAAGGAAATTAAAGATGTTTTTTCTGGAGATTTCCACATTCTTCCCTTCTTTTCCCATCTCCTGCAGCACATGCCAGGGGCAATGTCCATAGTGGGGCACCTTGGACAACCCAGACAACCCCAGTCCCACCAGCCCAGCAGCTGGTACTGAGACAAGGAACCTGTCCCTAAAGAGTTAAGGGTGAAACATTGCAAAAACAAAACAAAACTTCAAAAATTATAAAAGAAAAAAGTGCCCTGAACCACATGCAACCTAACCCCCCCCCAGTGGTTCATCTGAGTTTAATAACAGAGGAGGGAAATCTCCCAAAAAGCTCTCAGAGAAATTAAAGTAAACAGCTCCCTGCCCTCCGACCCTGCACTGTCCTGCTGCTGACTCAGCCTGGCTGCAGTGGCACCAGCAATGGGGTAATTGTAAACATATTGGGGTAAATAATATGGGGGGGGTGGTGGTGAGGGGGTCCCAGGGGAGCTGGTGGCTGGGTGGGAGTCACTGTCCCACCACCTGGCAGGAATTGGGTGCAGCATCATCTCAACATCCTCAGCTGGAGCATCCCTGGGGTGTCTCTGCCCACCCCAGCCAGTGATTAGGGGATGCTCCACTTGGGAAATAGTAGAATCAAGGCAAGAATACCCCTGGATTATGGATTATTTCTAATTATTCCCTGTCATCCTACAGGGATCTGTCTCCACAGCTCCCCAAACCCCCCTCCAGCTGCTGCACACTTGTTTTGGGACAGCAGAGCTGCACATTTGGGCTTCATCCTGTGGAAAAGGGCAGGATTTTGGGAATTTCAGTCTTGGACACTAATCTGATGCATTCCATAAATGCTTTAATTCATCTCTTTGTGGCAGTGTTTGATAAGGGGCTGTGTCTCTGATTGATCTGGGCAGCAGAGTCCAACCTGGAGAAGCTGCCATGAAAGGAAAGGTTGGGTTGGAGAGAGTTGGGATGCTCTGGTGTGGGGGGAAGGCTGAAAACACTCCAATCAAACAACACTTTAGGTTGGGATTTCTTTTTTCCCCCACTCTCAGCTTCCCCTTCCCCTTCACAAGTCCAAGCATCTGTTAAAATTAAAAAAAAAAAAACTGGCTGGAAAAATTAAAATTCAGGGTGTACAATGAAATGTGGACCCAGGTTGCAGCCAGGTGTGATGGAGGGGGGATGAGCTGTCAGGAGATGGGTCCCAGGGAGGCTTCCCACCCCACTATGTCCCCATAACTGTCACCATCCAGTCCCTGTGAGCCCCACAATCCCTCCAGCACCACCAGGATGTCACCACTCAAGGTGCCATCACTGGGACCAATGTACCACTGGAGCCACCAGCCCAGGAACCACTGGATTTGAGCCCCAATGTGTCTTTTGAACCAGAAAGGACCTTTTCCTTCTGGTTTTTAATAAAAAGACTGGAATTCCAGGGGGTTGGGCTTCTTTCCCTTCCTCTGCCTCCCTTTTTTTCTGAGCAGAGCAAGGGGTTTGAGTCTCCCCAAGAGAAAACAAGAGGGAAACCCCAAAATCTTGTAGGCATCAGGAGCATTTTTCCACCCTGCTCTAATTCCAGCTGTGCTGCAGGTGTCCCTGTGCTGGGCAGGGAGCAGTGGGCATGATTTTGAGGTCAGAAAGCAAAGTTTTCAGCAATTAAGAGCATCAGGCTGATTTCCTGGAGGGTTGGGTCCCACCAACCCCTGGTGGGTCCCTGGTGAGGGGCTCCCAGGACGGGAAGGGCTGGGCAAATTCTCTCTGCATGGGTGAAATTCCCCCTGCTGTGGGGCTCTTATCTCCCCACAGGAACCGACAATATCCTTTCATTTAGGCACTAATTTGAACAATGTGCTTGGGCCAGAGGAGGGAGGGAGGGAAGGAGGAAGGGAGGAAGCTGCTCCTGAGCCTTTGAAAAATCCAGGCAGGATCCAAAGCAGAAGGAAAAGAAGATACCACGGGGATGTGAATAGTTCAGCCTTGCAGGGTCTGGGCTTGTTGCTGGTGCAACGGGTTCTGGTTGTGCAGCACATCTGGCAGCACCAGCATCTCCATCCTCATCCACATCCCTACCCTCATCCTCTTCCCACCTTCATCCTCATCCTCACCCTATTCCCATCTCCATCCCCACAGTAGCTTCTCAATACCTGAAGGGAGCTACTAAAAGGCCTTTTTAATAGGATATGTGATGGAAGGATTAGGAATAACTGATGTAAATTGTAAGAGGGGGGATTTAGGATGGAGAAAAGAAAGAAATTCTTTACTGTGAGGGTGGTGAGACACTGGAAGAGGTTGCCCAGAGAGGCTGTGGATGTCCCCTCAATCCCTGGAAGGGTTTAAGGCCAGGCTGGATGAGGCACTGAGCAACCTGGTGTGGTGGGAGGTGTCCCTGCCTATGTCAGGAAGGTTGGAACTAGATGATCTTTAAGGTCCCTTCCAACCCAAACCATTCCATGATTCTATCCCATCCCATTCCCATCATTCCCATGCCTGTTGGGATGCAGCATCCCATCCCTGCCTGCTTGGATGCTGGTCCATCTTAGGCAAATCTTACAGCAGGGTTTGCTCTTGAAGTGCAGCCATTGGGAACATTCACACCTTTGTGGGGGTATATTAATTAGAACATCATCTAATTGATTACAGGGAAATGGCTCCTGGTGGAAGGGGAAGCCCTTGCTTGGTTCTGGGTGAACTCATTTGGCTTGTGATACTCATCATTCAGCTCAATTAATTTCATTCAAAAAGATATAATTTTAGCTCTTACTTTACACAGAGGGGCACCAGGGAGGTGATGGTGATGATGGGAGTTCAGTTAATGAGGGGTAATTGGGGCTGGGTAAGTGGGAGGGGGGTTCCTGCTGCAGCTCCTGTCCCCAGAATCAGGGGACATGGCAGGGGGGTTGGAACTAGATTTTTGAGGTCCCTTCCAACCCAAACCATTCTATGATTCTATGAGACCTGGGGGTGCTGTCCCAGGGCCACCAGGACACTGTGCGCCACGGTGGGACTGTCCCCAGCTCTGTGCTGAGACAAAGACCCAGCTCCTCAGCCACCCAGCAGCTGGTGTGGGGGGACATAATCCCAAATCCTGCTGCAGGGGGTGGGAAGCAGAGGGAGAGGTGCAGGACAGCCACCCCCCCTCCCCTCCCCACCCCTTCCCATTCCTTCCATTGAGCTCCTTAACCAGTTCTTTGGTGATTACAATGTAAATATAGCTTTTCATGGAGTTAAGGCCTTTTATGGGATCGGCACACACTTAACCACTTAACCCCGGGCACAAAAAGAGCAGTGAATGAGCTGTTCAGGGGCTGCTCGTGCAGAAAAGAGGGCGTTGAATAGGATTTGGGGGAGCTGTGTGTATCAATTGCTCGGCTCCAGGGGCCAGCCCCGGGGGCTTGTGGCGTTCCAGCATGTGCCAAAGGCCCCTCGTGGGCAGGGACAGGGCTGTCAGGGAACAAAAAAAAAAAAAAAAAATAAAAAGAAAAAAAGCAGCTGCTTCTCTTTAATAAAACAATGATTTATTCATAGCCACTTGGGGAAAGGGACTGAAGGGGGGGACACACACACACAAGGGGAAATGCCAAAGTGATGCTTGTCCTGTTCTGAGACTGAGACAGACTTCAGAGCTGAGGATGCACAGGGAGCAGGGTGGCACAGGGACACTCAGAGTCACCCTGGGGACCCTCAGAGATGCCTGTGGGTACCCCCAAAGCATCTAACCCCTAAAGTAGCCCATAGGGTTGAGCTCTGTCCCATCCAGCCCCAGGGAGAGGGTCCCTGAGGTTCTGCTCAGACACCTTTTGAGGGGTGCAGGAGCCAAGGGACACTTGAGGTGAGTGAAACACTGGAAGAGGTTGCCCAGAGAGGTTGTGGATGCCCCCTCAATCCCTGGAGGTGTTTAAGGCCAGGCTGGATGAAGCACTGAGCAGCCTGATGTAGTGGGAGGTGTCCCTGCCTATGGCAAGAGGGCTGGAACTTGATGATCTTTAAGGTCCCTTCCAACCCAAACCATTCTATGATCCCCTCTCTGCTCATTCTCTGCCCCATGGAGGGCACCAACAGATCCCACCCCAGATCTTGCTGAAGGAAGAGGCTGAGCCTGGCTGCTGCCCTGTTCAGATGGAAGGATGAGAGGAGGGGGGGGGGGCAGGCAGGAATGAGAATAAAAGACAAACGTCCAGCAGATGTTGGGAGCTATGCTCTTCCCCTTGCAGGATGCATCTGGGGTTCCCAGTGACACCAGCTCTGCTCCCCTTGACCCCCAGAGCCCAGGAAGGGGAAGAAGGGGAGCCATGGCCCTTCCAGCTTGTCCTCCATGGTGCCATGCTTAAGGGCTCAGACCACTCTGAAGCCAAGCACATGTTAAAGATGTTTTCATGAACCTAAAAACATGCCCCATTTATCACTCCTGGAAAAAGGATGCCCTGCTAAGGAGAAGGCTGAGAGCCAGAGGGCAAATAATGGTGACAGGGCACTGAAGACACTCTCCACCCACATTCCTGTGACCCTGGGGGGGCTTTTTGTCCTTTAACCCTCACATTGGGGTCAGGGAGAAGTGATTAAAGGCCTGAGATAGCCAAGGTGCAGCCACACACCACCACACACCCCGCTGCTTCTCACATGTCCACTTGGACATAATTTTTCACACGTAGGAAATACAGATGATTTTAGCCTGGGTCCATCTGGTTTCCCAAATAACCTGTCTGTTTGATAAATAACATAAATTAAATTAGACAAGACAAACAAATAGTTTTTTTTTGCTCCCCCTTTTCAGTCTCTTGGCAAAAAGGGAAAAAAAAAAACCAAAGGGAAAACATAATTCAGTGAGTGCCCCAAGCCCTGAGGAGCCAAGTGGAAAGCTCTGAGTATGGACGTGTCTGCAATGTCAAGCTTCTACACAGGGCCAAGGCTGCTCCTGCTTACAAGTTATTTTTTGATTTCTCTATGCTTTTTGGCTTCCTCAGGGCTCATTCTGTGTGTTCAGCAGCACTCGGATAAGACCCCAGAGGCTTTAGGCCCAGCCCTTGTCTGGGAAACTGAGGCACAAAGAGGTGTAGTTATCACAGCTGCCTCCCTGAGATGGAAATCTTGGTGTCCTACCAAGCTGCAGCCACTTTTGTACCTCAAGCAAAGCCAAACTCAACCACCAGCAATCCCAGCTCCAAGCTGTAATCACCCAGAGTTCCTCCAAGACATGACTAGAAGGAAGAACAGCAAAAGAAGGGGATGGAGTTTTTCCCTTCAGTGCACAACAGCTCCACAGAGCCCCAGGGCTGTGGCAGGACCCTCATTCCCACCCTCTCACCCTCAACCCTTCCCTGGTCTCTCTTTCCCAGCCCCAGCTGGCTCTTGGCACCTCCAGCAGCACCAGGGGGGGATTTAGCTCCCCGTTAGCACCACGGTGTCACCTCAGAGCCAGGAGGGACACACCAATCGATAGCTGAAAATGAGAAGCCAAAGCTGTGTTGATGTGCCAGACAGGCTGGGGGGGCAGGGAGATGGATGAGGGGGGCCAGGGGAGAGCAGAGGAAAGGGTCAGCTCAAACCCAAACCCTCCAAAGGTGCTTTTCAAGCCACCTCCTTCTGCTGCACAAATATAGCAGTGACAGGTCTATGGAAATTTAATCCTTTTCAGTGACACAGAGCATGGAAAAAGAAGGATTTCCCCTCCAGCCAAGAGAAAAAGCTGAGCTTTAATCATTCCTCCTTCCCCTTCTGCCAGAGGAAGAGCATTCTCTTGCTGCTCTCTAGTGGCAGGTGACATCCTGTCAGTGAGGTCCAACTGCCTCCCAGATTAAAACCAAGTTTTTATTGTCAAGTTGCACTCAAGTTAGCACCACAGTCCTTTATAAACATAATATACAGAAGGGTATTTTACACGGAGCACACTGGGTGTGCCTTGGGATCATACAGAAATTTACAGCTCAGGATTAACATTAGAAAAAACAAGACCCTGGAGGAAGCCCACAGGGCTGTCCTCCTGCAAAAGCTTCTTACCCAGACCCACAGAAACACCTTCCCCTCATGCTTGAAGCTATCTGTGGTATTTCTGTGCCCACTTTGAGATGGAACTGATACCACCAAGACCCTTAGAGGAGAGCATAGAGTAGTGTGAGTTTCCTTAATGCTTGGGAAAGAGGAAATTAGCATTTCAACCTGAATCAAGGGGAATTAACAAGCCTGGAAATCACTGGAACTCGGGACTGAAGTGGCAGCAGGAGGATTTAGAGCCATTTCTTTACCTTTCTGAACAGACTCAGCTCTCCAAATATTGGAATATGCTCCGGCTTTGACTCGTTTCCTCCGTGCTCTCCACCCTAGGCCTCTTGGCCTGAGACTTTATCACTGCTGTAGGACCTCTCTTCTTCACCTGCAGGGGAGGAGGAAACATTAAACTTTTTGGAGATTTCATTTGTTCTAAGTTCTGAACTATCAGGAATTCATAGAGAATAAAATCACAACACTTTGCACTTCTTGGCAGCACTTGGTGCCTCTGAGACCTATGGGCTTGGCTGCAAATTCCACACAAACCTTTACCTGAAGTTTTGATTTCTCCTTCCCTTCTTCACTCTTCTCTGGGGACAGGGTATGAAAGACAAAATTCCTTGAGTTTCGAGGTGCATTTGGATTGAGATCTGACATTGCTGCCAGCTTCTGGAGGACAGCTTTAGGTCTGTTCAAGAGAGACCCGTTCTTGATCTGAAGAAGAAAGAAATGCTGCATTAAACCAGTCAGGAGGACTCAACAGCAACTTGAGCAGGGTCTGAGTGTCACCCACCTGGATGTCACTGGAGGGTCTGAATGCCTCAAAAGGGTTCCTGGGGAGGAGTGGTTTGTCTGGTACCACCACAGCTGGGCTCGCTGGTAGAGACAGGGAGGAAAAGGTCAGTTTCTGAATTTTCCTTGAAAAAAGTGTAATTTTGTATCAACTGAAGAACTTAGAACTGACAGCTGCTGGGCTGAGTGTCTGTCTTCTCAGTGACTCACTCCAAGCTCACCTTTCTTCTGCAGGGACTTGGCAGTGACTTTTTTTGCCAGTTTCATGAACTGGCTGTCTTCACCAATTTCCTCCTCCTCCTCCTCCTGGTCTTTATTTTTTTCCTTCTGTAACAGAGACAAGACACTTTATAAACCCAAAGAGTTCACCTTAAGAAGTAACATTTTGTTCAGTATTTTAATTAGACAGAGCCTTTGCACTCATGTTAGTATTTAATTTATTTGAACTGTCTGGCCTCTCCCTTCTGAAGAGAAAGGGCAGAATACAGTGGAAGAGAAAGACACTTAAAGGGTATTTTTTTCTAGCTGCCTTTCCTGAAGCTCATTAATACCTGCTCCCGAAGCCACTGCTCTCGTTCAAATCTCTCTTTCCTCCATTTTGCTTCTGTCTCATCAAACTGCTCATTCTCCTCCTCATTATCTGAATCTTTCTGGAACAAGTCCATCTGTGAAGCATAATCTAGACAAAGAGGAAAAGAAATAATCATTTTAAGAGAGGGATAAATGATGCAAACACCAAATCACCAACCCAAAGCAGAATTTCCTCAACCCACCTATGTTTTTCCATCGGAATCTCCTCATTCTGCCAGGGCCATCACTGTGCAGGTCTCCATCCATGAGGTATCTCTCCTGGTACAGGCGTAACTGACGCTTGTCATCATCAAGCATGGCCTTCCTGTCAAGGCAGGAGAGAGGGAGGAGGTCAGAGAAGAGTTTACCTGCACCAGGATTTCACAGACACAGGGATGTGCTGATATTATCCACCCACATGTGAAATTTCTGTATCTGCTTTTCTAATTCCACTTCATTAGGGAGTTCCTCATCGATCATATCTTCTTCATATTCATTCAGGTCTTCACCATCATATTCATCCTCACTTCCCACATCACTCCCTGACAGCTCTGCCTCATCCTCCATGAAATCCTGCAGCTTCCTATTAAAAAAACCAAACCAAACAAAAAACATTTGAAATCCAGCTTGGTAGGCCAATAACAATCACAGAAATCTTCTGAAAGCAAGATTATAATCTCTTGACATAAAATTAACGCATAACCCAAATAAGAAATTATGATTTTGATCAAAAAATGTTTCATTGCCTTTTGATTTCTGTCTATAATGAAAATTGTGAAGTAAATCCTCCATAACCCACCAGCATCACAGTTAAAGTCATGTAACATGACAGCAACAAAGGAAAAACACACAGAGCCAAGCCATATAAAGCTAGTAATGCTGGGGAAGAATAATTATATATTAAATTTCTGGTGCTGCTGATGTTCTATTTTGTCTGCAATTAAGACACAAGAGAGATACACTTACAGTTTTTTCTTCAAGCCCTGTCTGTGCCTCAGCAGTTCTTCTTCTTCATCACTCATTTCTGCTTCTTCTTCATCATTCATTTCTTCTTCTTCTTCATCATTCATTTCTTCTTCTTCTTCATCATTCATTTCTTCTTCTTCTTCAGCATCACTGTCTCCACCTTTTACATCCTATCAAAGAGAAAGTTTTCAGGAATTTAGGAGTTTCTGGGGGTGGATTGCTCTGTAACAACAGCTCCTGCTGTTCTCACATCAATAAATAAAGTGAAACACCACTGTAGTAGTGTCCTCTAAAAGTTGTGGGTGTTTTGTATTGCTGGTTCTATTAAAAAAGCCTCAGTAGATAAAGAGAACTCTCTGGGTCAGAACACTGCAGCAGTTGCCTCACTCCATCACATCCTACCTCCTCACTATCAAAGGCATTGTCATCTGCTACCAGCTGGAAATCACCAAGTTCTTCTTGCTCCTCCTCACCTTCCTCTTCCCTGGGGAGAAAAGAAAAAGAAATTAAAGTTTTTTCATTGAAATCACAACTGTGTTACTTCCAAAACAGCTTAGAGTATTCTGAAAGGGTGACAGGTAAGAAGATACAGACAACTACCACTAGAAGCTGTGTAAATTTTTCAGAACACCACCAACCTGTCTGTGGGAAAGGAGCCTGAACAAAGTGCTAAAGCTTCTGCCATGGGATCTTCTACATCACTGTCTTTTTCTGCCTTGGATGATACTGAAGATGCCCATGCTGGAGAACCTGCTGTCAAAAGGAATAAAATGGAAACTTAATAGATAAACTCCTGCTTTTGCCATGTCAGAAAGCAGCCTAGAGATGACAGTGAGCTCCCACGAAGAGCATTCAAAACTCTCTGTAGTTCCACATTCTGCACCAATGCCCAGAATGAAAGTGTAAAAGTTTATCAATCAAATAAGGCTGAAAGCAGGACTCAGGACATACTTTGGGAAATGAACTTTCCCGAGCAGAGATTGAGCAGTTCTTCCATGTTCTGCTTTTTGCTGCTGCTGCGTGGTCCTTGTGAAGCCTGGCTGTTGAACTGCCCTGAACACAGATCCAGTAACTCATGCATGTTGGCATCCATGGCATTCTCATCCATGCTTGCCAGGCTCAGTGGTTGCTTTGACGACTGGTACTTATTTCGATGTTGTCCAACATTCAAGAACCTGAAAGCAAGCCTGTAGTTAGATCCTGCAGCTCTGTAGGTCCTATTTCTACTAAAGGACATAAAAATGTCACCCTTCCCAGCCATCACTCACCCATCTGCATCAAGCAGCTGGCTCTGGGTGTCATCTTCCAGAGAAAATTGGAACTGGGACTCTCCAGCCCCTGGGAATAAACTTTTGGGTTCAGGAGAGGCGTTGTACAGGTCCTGGGAATCTTCTATGGGAAGGGAGGGCTCAGACATCTTTCCTGAGCTCTAGTAAAGGAACATAAAATATACAAGTCATTTGTTTTGCAATCTTTGAAGCCTTTCTTTAAAAAGTACTTAATTAAAAGTAAAAAAAAAACCCCACATATTTCACCAATTTTAAAGAATTAACACCATGCAGGAGTCAAGTATATCCACACTGCTCTAATAAATCACAGGAGTGCACTGACATCTCATCTCAATGTGCTTAAAAAATAATTTATGATGTACATTTTTTTAGTCACTAAAAACAGATTGTAGTTTCTTTTCTTTGATATATTATAAAAAACTTACATTCTAAGACAATTCTTATCCATTCCAATGTTTTTTTAAACATTATTTTAAACTGTAAGGACAATTTACTTCTCTGAAATCTTATCCCTAAAAGTGTTTCACTAGTTGCTGCCTTTTGATGTTGCTTTTTTGACAGATACAAGTCAGGATAAAATAAATTTATTAATTACCCATTATGCTCTAGGGGGTGGTGTCCCTGCCCATGGCAGGGGGTTGGAACTAGATGATCTTGAAAATCCCTCTCAACCCAAACCATTCTATGATTCTGTAATGGGAAGATGACCAAAAGCCTTACCTTGGAAGCAGAGCTGATGAAACTTGTTTTGAAAAACCCTGGAGAAGGTGACCTGAGGCCTCCTGCTGCAGACAAAAAGGTCCCTCCTCGAGACATCTGCTTGTTACAGGGCTGGTAGGATGGAATCATGGAGCCAATGAACTCAAAGCTGCTGTTGTGGCTGCTCTCTTTTGCCAGTGTTGGGAGGGAGAATGAGTCGTCATCCTCTGAAAAGAAAACAAGTATTTACCTACAGAGCTTTTTCTGGGTGAAACTGGATCAAGGTGCTATTTTGCAACAGCAATGCTTTATTTTCCTTATGTTTAAATCCCAGCAATGACAATAATTCTGCTTTACCCAACTTGGCAGGTCCTTTGTCTGCAACTTCCTCCATCTCCAATTTCTCATCAGGAAGGGAATACCTGCAATTCATTAAATAAAACATATTTACTTCTAGATACAAGATGAATTGCTATTGTCTGACAAACCCAACTACAAAAATACCTCTAGACCCCTTTAAGAAACAGATTATTCCACTAAACAATTAGAATCACTAAATTTTTTAAAGAAAATCTATATGAACACACAAATACCAGAACCAGACAAAACACACCTGTATTTATTGATAAAATTAAAAATTTCTCAGCTCCCATTTTTAAAGCCTGCTTTCTTTACCCCATTTTGGAGCAGCTGTCCTTGAAAAGCATTAACGTAGACTCTGTTGAATGTGGTTTGGGAACAGAATCACAGTGTGCAGATTTCTCCAGCTTTTCTCCATCAATCGATTCTTTGTCCATCTCTTTATCACCATCCTCAGAGTGTTTCTCTTCTGTATCTTCATTATCTTCCTCTGCTTCATCCAGCAGAAATTCTGCATTCTAAAAAAAACAACCCCAAACACAGCAGAGATGTTGATCAAGGCACACAAATAAAGAAAATACTAATAAATTCAATTTGAGGCAAACCAAACCCCAAACACACTAACTGGAGCAATTTTTTCTTTTAAGATTTCTTGGAAATTTCCCTAATATCCCAGAGAGGTTGTGGATTTCCCCTCTCTGGAGGTGTTTAAGGCTGGATGAGACACTAAAAAACTTGGTTTAGTGGGATATGTCTCTGCCTATGGCAGGAGGATTGGAATTAGATGATCTTTAAGGTCCCTTCCAACCCAAATTATTGTACAAATTTATGATTTTATAGTGTACAAAAGTCTCAATTCCTGGGGGAGAGGCAGCAGAATTGTGAAGCTGAGTAACAATGTTACACACAGACCTCGTGGTTGTCATCTTCCTCCTCTTCTTCAGACTCATCTGTCATCTCGTCCTCTTCCTCCTCCTCCTCTTCTTCCTCCAACATCTCCTCATTATCCAGTTTATACAAGGCCTGTCTCCTCTGGCGTTCCTCACTCCTTCGGATCTTCATGGCCTCCTGCAGTTTTGCCTTCAGCACTTGTAGCTTTTCACCTGGGTAAAGAGGAATAAATGAATATATTGGATGTACTACAGTGAATCCTTAACTTCAAGCAGTCTTTGCTTCTCCTCCCAAACCCACCTGGCTTGGTGTGGACTGCTTCTTCCAAGCTCTCTGCACCCAACACTGCTGGCACCACATCTGCTCTCAGCTCCTCTTTTCCTTCAGATGTCATCTCCTTACGGATAATATTCATGTTTATGGTCCGTTCGGCTTGAGGCTTGGATGTTCTGAGAGTGTGCTTCAAGAAACGTGCTTTCAGGGCTTCCAATTCTTTAAAAAAATACAGATTAATTAACAGAGGGTTTCTCCAGTCAAAGTCAGATTCACTCAGTAGGTAAGACAGAAGAAAGAAATACCTTTATTTGTATCAGCTTCATCGAGGATTATAAAGGACTCGTTGTCAGAGCAGATCCTTGGCTTGATGGACAGATCTATCCCCAGCTCACGGAGTTTATCCAGCTTGGACTTTTTCACCTTTTCAGGCTGTGCCCCCACTTCTTGATTACTTCTTTCACATCCCAAGCTTGGTGCTGCTTCATCTCTTTGCTCCAGGGCATCTTTTCCAACTGCTGAGGGAATTTCATTCTCTTTTTGCTCCCCACCCTCAAAGTGCTGCTGTTTTTCTGTGTTACCATCAGTGCTTCCAGTTCTAGCTGCTTCAGCCTCATCACTGTCCTGCCTGGGCTCCTCAGCAGAGTTTTCTGTGCAGTCCTTGCCCACATCAGCAAGAGGTTTGTTCCCAGGGCCATCAACAGCTCTGTCAAGGTTTGTTTCTGCTTCCTCAGCTGCCAATTGACCACCTTCAATCTGCCCATCCCTGCAGCCCCTGCTCAAGTTCCTCGTGTCTGCAGGTTCTTCACTTAGGGTCAGCTGGTATTTAGTGGACCTGACAAGAGCAGAAAGAAATATCTCACCCACAGCTGCTGGGAAAGGGGAGAAATTTATTTTTTAAACCTATTTTTTCATAGAGAGAAGGTTGAAATCCTTACTTCAGCAATGCCATGGCATTTCCATGACATATTGGTCGAGGTCTACGCTTGAAGAAGTCGTGGATGGTTTTGGCCTCAGGCACATGATAAGGGAGAGACACAGATGATTCTACCGGGGGGAAAAGGAAAAAGTCACAAGAATCACTTACTTGATATCTATGACATTCAAAGAAGCTTGACACAAGTACTTTGCAGTAAAGATATTTGTCTAGGCTCAAACAGGACAGTTGTAAAGGTATTGCAAGAGTTATTTGAGTTCCAAGTTCATTGGTTCAAGTCTTTGCACAATGATATTTTCTTTTCATCAGTCACAAACATACATTTTAACAGAGCTTTGAATAAAAAAATCTTCCACCTTACAACTACGAGCAACTCATGCTAATTCTCCCCTGAATTCCTCTATATTATACCCCTCTACAATGAAAGAATTCAGGTTTTACCTCTAATGAGTCGCTGGGTCTCACTATGTAGTTGTTTAATGGCTTCTTTACTTAACCTTGCTGCCTTTCGCTCCTGAAGGAGAGGAAAAAAAAAAAGCTTCTGAAGTCAGGAAATAAAATATGGGACTCTGCCTGTACTTTCTAAATAGCTTCTTTTTTCCCTTTCAAACAGAAATAAGTCAGAATAATGCAATCAGTTAAAAAAAGATTTAAAATAGAAAACAAACAATGCTGCCTCTAGAGGCAGTGAACAGTGAGACTCCACAGAAATATGAGAGAAAACTTTGTCAGGGTGAGAGAAGAGTGTCCCAGGCTGCCCAGAGAGGGTGTGGGGTCTCCTTCTCTGGAGACATTCAAACCCCACCTGGACGCCTTTCTGGGGGACCTGATCTGGGTGTTCCTCCTCCAGCAGGAGGATGGGACTTGATCTCTTCAGGTCCCTTCCAATCCCTGACAATCTGGGGTTCTGTAGCTGGAAAGTGTGAGTACAAGAAGATATTGGGGCACTGCAGAAAAAAAAGGAGAGCTTTGAGAAGAATACTTTACCTTTCTCTTTGGTTCTTTTAATGCAGGTTCCTCGTTCTCATCAGCAGATCCATGTTTGTAGCCTCCATCCTCAGAAAACCCTTCTTTGTTCTACAGTGCATAGAGATTCTCTTATTAGTCCACAGAGTATTAGACCACTACTGTGGTGTTATCTTTGTAACTTCTTAAGACAACATCCCTTAATCTTTAAGAATAAAAAGGAGAGGAGTATTCCCTCCTGTCACAGCAGAATAACACCTTTATCAAGAAGAGTTTCACATGTGCCTAGATACAACACTAATAATCAGTCATCTTGTATCACTATTAAATGTTACCTTGTATTTCTTGATTTTGTTTTTCACTGCTGCTCTTATTGATTCGATTGACTCCTCATCCTCAGGAGGGGAATAATTTTCCTCATCCAAGCCATTATCAAACAGCTCTTTGTCATCAAGGAGACACCCACTGTCGTTAAAAGGAAACCTCTCACCACCATCCACCTGCTTGGTGTAAGAATAAATAATTTGTTTAATTAATTTCAGAAGGTTCCTTCAGTTCTTTGACATTTAAGCCAGAATTCCATTAAAGTAGCCCAAAGCTTCCCACAGAAGCTAGTCCAGCAATGAAGAAAAAAGTCAAAACACAAACTAAAGCACTTTGTGCATGTAACAAACTCACAGAGAAGCCAAAGAAGTCAGAGAATTTCTGCCTGGTTTAATGCACACTGCAGTTAAAACATCAGGCATTGTATTTTGCAGAGGAAAGTGGCAGATTTATATGGAATTTCAAATAATCCCTGTATATCCCTGCTATAAGAACGTGGATACTTGCAGTGCTGAAGCATTAAAACACCATAAATAAATGGAGTTATAAAATTAACTTAGTTGTTAAAACATTTGAGATTTTCTGAAAAACATTCACCTCTGTTCTAGGCCTCTTCTCTCTTTTCAGCTGTTTAATGGACTCCATTCTTCTCTCCTTCTCCTTTCTCCTCCTTGATTTTTCAACAAGTTTTTTTTCTGTTTCTTCTTCAAGATCATGTTTATGTTGTTTATGTTTTCTGTACTTTTTCCCTGATTTCAGAGGTCTATCCTCTTCCAGCTCATTCTCAGCCAAGTCAGACTTCCTGCTCCTCTCTAGGTTTTCAATCTGCAAAAGGTCCCCACTGTTGCTGTCATCACTATCTAATAGATCTTTGTGAATCCACTGATGTTTCTTTTTCCTCTGGAGAGGAAGATTCTCTTTTTCCTCTTCATTTTCCTCATCTCCACCCAGAGTATTGTTCTGCACAGAAGAGCCACCATCCTCCCCTTCGCTTTCACTGTCCTGAAGCATCTTCTTTCTTTTCCCTTTCTTAAGGGCAAAAATCTCTTCCTCTGAGTCTAGTAAAACACATTAAAATAAAATCATGAAAAATAGAGGAAAATTCCTGAGATCAACTAATAAACAATCAGTTAAACATGTTACACATCTGTTAAGTTTTACAGATATCAACATTGATAACAAATGAGCTGTAAGTCAAGCTTTAGTGCAGATAAAATGACCCAATGAAGACACCACAGGGATGGGACTCACCTCCACCATGGAGGGAGGCCGTGTCCTTGCCGAGGTGACCAGGGGAGGCTGTTTCACAGCTGCCCTGGCCACTGTCTGAGTCACTGTCGTGGGGGTTCTGTGTGTCCCAGCTCTCCTCTCCCAAAGGGGGCTGTGGGTGGAAAGAAAAAGCCCTCACTGTGATCACAGAAGCACAGAGTTGGATCTTCCAATGCCACCCAGTGCCACCCCCTGCAGTGACAGGGACATCCTGCACTAGATCAGGTTGATCAGACCCTTAGCAAGCCTGGCTTTGGATGTCTCCAGGCATTGATAGGGCCTCCATCACCTCTCTGGGCAATCTATTTCAGTGTCTCCCCACCCTTCCGTGGAGGAACTTCTTCCTCATGTCTCATCTAACCCTGCCCTGCCCTAGTTTCAAACCACCACCTGTGGTTTGAAACTGTGGCTACAGACCCCATCCA
>VZTY01020512.1:0-39808 GCA_013400935.1 Turnix velox
CAGGTCTCCATCCTCCTTTGTTCTCTTTCACACCATCCCTTTACCTTAGATGAACACCTTTTGGGATAGGGATGATATTTTTTTCTGGCACTGCCCTGTGAATGTTCTAACAGACAGAGAACAAAGAACCACAGAGATGTCCAGCAACCAGCTGGAAGCCTGTTCCATAAGGAGAGTAACTGTTAAGAGCAAGAAGCAAAGGGGTCAGCTGGAAGCACGGAGAGATTTATGCAACCCTTTTTGTTATAAAAATAAAGGAAATGATGGAAGACTGTACCACATGAGGGCTGCTGGGCAAGGAAACCTGTTGAGACTGAAGCAGAAAACAGCTACAGAGCAACCAAGGCATTTGGGAATATGTTTTAAGAGGTGTGAGAGTGTCTGTACCAGCACATGAGGAGCTCTGGGGTGCTGAGGATGCAGATGATTTTTGGTGCTGGGTTTATCAGGATGATGCCTGTCTCCTAATGGATAATGATTGAATCATAGAATCACCTTGGTTGGAAGGGAATGTTCAGATTATCTAGTCCAACCATCAACCTAACTCTGACAAGAACCATCATTAAATCACATCTCTAAGTTTTATGCCTTCCTGACTCTTAAATACCTCTAGGGATGGTGCCTCCCTGGGCAGCCTGTTGCAATGCTTGATAACCCTTTCAGTGTACAATCCTTTCCTAATAACCATTCTAAATCTCCCCTGGTGCAACTTGAGGTCATTTCTTCTTGTCCCATGGTCAGTTAATTGGAAGAAGAGACCAACTCCCACCTCTCTACATCCTACTTCCAGGGAGTTGTGGAGAGGACAAAGTTCTTCCCTCAGCCTCCTTTTCTCCAGGCTGAACACTCCCAGCTCCCTCAGCAGATCCTCATAAGACTTATTCTGCAGACACAATCCATTGTGTGCAGCTTGGTCAAGAGAACAACAGGGACTCTACTCACCCTGGAGCAGGGTGTAGAAGGCTCCAGATGCTGACAGGTTGGTTGTTATTGTAACATCATCCTTGCTGGAGGTTTCCACCTGGACATGCACAGAGCTGTCGGTGTCACTGCGGAAGCTGCTCACTTGGCCAGTAGGGAAGGTCACGTTGGTCAGGCGCCCAAAGCTGTCGTACCTGAAAAGGAGAATTGAGTGAAATCAACAGCAGAAACAAAGCAGGATACAAAAATCATCCTACAAAGCAGAGGCCAAGTAGTAGTGAAGTCTTTACCCGGATTATTCCCAGAGAAAAACATATTGTCAGTCTGTCAGGCTGTCTTGACTTTTTTTTTTTGGCTTCCTGAGAAGAAAATCACAGCTTTTAGCTGAAGAAAATCAAGTAAAGAACAGAAAATTACTAAATAAGTATTAGCCTGTATTTTAGCATCATTTTTCTGATACTTATCACCTGCAATGTGCTTCTTGTTTACAGGAGTAACTTTTATTTCCCATCCACTGAGCTGTGACTCAGAGAAAAGCACTGGGCTGTGCATCCTGCATACAAGAATTTGGAGTTTCTGAAGGCAACACTTTTGTCCACTTGGGTCCTTAACTCTTCAGTAAGTATTTTTATTTTGTATTTATTTTTCTATAACTTATTTCAAAAGCTAATGTTCAGGTAGAAGGACCAGCCAGATTGGTCACATCAAGTAGAGAAAGGTCCTTTGTGAACATGGGATAGATCCCTCAGCACAGCTGAGACCCCTGTGTCTACCTTTTACTGTTCCTAGGGCCATCTGTCAGGACAGATTTAAAAGTGTAAAAAAGCAGAGCAGTTTTCACCCCCTACTGTGTCCTTGGCTTCTCCAATGAGGGAGTCAACAGAAGCACCATCTGGGAAGGTTTCTGTGATGTGGACACCTGTGTACCAGGACCCAGATGAAACAAACTCCATACATGCAGGTCCCACAGCAGTTATGAAGCTGGGGGGGCTGTTTTTCAACTACAGAAGAAGACATCTGTGCCCAGTGGCCTCCTGAGTTGACAGGGTAAATACACAGTCCTGCCTCTCATTTGCAGCAGGATGGGTCAGAGACTGAGCTCAGAGCAGTGGATTGCCAAGGGACCTTTGCAGAGTAGACTGAAATGGAGAGCAGCAGGAAGCTCTGCTAGATCATCTCTGGAGAACTGTTGGGCTTTTTCATGAGATGGACTTCAGGGAAAGGATATCTAAGTAGTTAGAGAGAAACAGCAGAAAAGTCTCAGCCATCAGTGATTAATGTTTGGCTTTTTTCAAGTCCTGCTGGCATATCATTTAAGAAAGATTTATATGATAAGTAAGGAGATCATATGAAGAAAACCTATCACTTGGGGATACAAAGCGAATGGTGGGTGAGCAGAGACTTGTTCTCCTGCAGTGATAAGTCTTTGATGGAGCACAGTGTCCAGTAATGGGAATGATTCATTAAGGATAAGAAGCTCAGAAACCATGATCTACAAGGGAAAGTAAAAAAAAAAAAAGAACTACTTTCGAAGAGGGTAAACAAGAAAGTAGGAAGATGCCACTCTGACAGTGGTTGCTCTGAAGAGGACTGTAATTAACTGTCCTTCATGTCTACTGAGATGTGACAAAAAGTAACCATCTTGAAAGGAAACAAGGAAGATTCAAGTTAGAAGCTGAAGAACACTTTCTAGACCCATGGTTGCTTCAAGTAGAGGACCAGATGGAGTACTGGTAACCCTGCAGTAGAAGGAGAAGGAGAAGGAGAAGGAGAAAGAAGGAGAAGGAGAAGGAGGAGAAAAGCAGCGAAGTGGTTAAGAAGGGACAGCAATTAGAAGNTAAGGAGGAGGAGGAGGAGAAGGAGAAGTAGGAGGAAGAGGAGAAGGGGAAAGAGAAGGAGAAGGAGAAGAAGGAGAAGGAGAAGGAGAAGGAGAAGGAGAAGGAGAAGGAGAAGGAGAAAGGGAAGAGGAAGAGGGAGGAGAAGGGACAGGACAACCTATAAGAGATCCAGGAGCAGACACAGTACAGGCTCTGCACTGTACAGAAAAAGAAATTAATCTCCTTTTCCATTGCCCTTTTTCCAGATTTGTACACAGTTCTGGTACTTTGCTTGTGACAAAAGGCTGGCAGTAGCTAAGCATGAAGAAGGGCTGGTTGAAAAGGTGACTTTTGCCCAAGTTTAATATATTTAGTGCATAGTGACTAAGTGGGTGAGCTCATTGCCAGTCTCTGCAGCCTTTGGGTTTGGAGACATGTGAAGCTTTTCTTGCCCACTGGACAGCAGGGGAGGCAGGAAGGTAGAATAAAGCATTTGGCCCTCCACAGTGTCAGGCTATCAGTCATGGGATTATCCACGCATGGAGGATAGAGCAGCCTTGCCCTTTCCCTCTGAGATCTTGGCAATCAGTCAGCCACTTGTGAAATGGCAAAGAAGAAAGAAAAGTAGAAAGAGAAAGGGATGAATTGAAGAGTGAATTTGCAGGAGTTTGGCCAGTTAAAGCTTTTGCAGGCAGCAGGCAGTGCACAGCTTGGATCTAAATGGAATCTTGTGGGAGCCAGAACTAAAGCACTCTCAGCACCAAGCTTAGCTCCTTGTCTGTGGCTGCCCTCTTTGCACCCAGGTATGTGTTTTGATGGTGCCTTCTGCACCATCATCTGCACTTCTCCTCCTAAGCATGAGTCTTAAACTGAAAACATCACAGACAGTATCTTATCATCCTCTGCAGAGACAGGGCACAAGACACATGATTTAGTCTCTCCCTGAAGCAGAGAAAACACTGTTATTGCCAAAGTTGCATTGTGTAACACTTCCAATTCTTTGTACAACACTTAGAGTCCTATATATAAAACAGTCTGAGCTGTAAGGGTAGACTCAGATCCCTAAAGCTCTGAAATATAAAGATGGATCTGAATTTATCATCTCCATCTGGATGGTATTTGCACCTGTAAGGGATTTATTTATGTTAATTTTAAGAAATGAGCAACTTCTGAAATGAAACCTGAGACACCTCTAGATGTGCTGCACTGAAGTCTGAGGGCTGAGTTTTGTGTAAATCATAGAATCAAATCACATAATTCTATTCTATCATATAAATCCTGAATCATAGAATCATAGACTTTGAAGGGACCTTAAAGACCTTTAGTTCAACACCCCTGCAGTGAGCAGGAACATCTAGATCAGGTTGCTCAAGCCTCATCAAGCCTGACCTTGAATGTCTCCAGGGATGGGGACTCCCCCATCTCTCTGAGCAGGTGTGTGAAAGGAGGAAGGACTGCAGATTAGGGAGAGGAGAGCAAAATACAGGATGTAGGCAGAGAGCATGTTCATGTGGTGGTCATGACCACTACTTCACATTTAAGTACTGAGTGAATGTCTAAATCACCTATTATATCCTAATTGAGGATGCTGAGAGTCAACACAAAACCTTACATGCTCCAGAGAAAGACTGAAACCCCTGTAGATACTGAGTTTAAGAGCCCAAAGAAGCAGCAGATAGCACCAAACTCCATAAACTATGTTCCAGGACTTATAACTCGCAGAACCCTCACAAATACTCTGCCAGATGGGCAAATAGGAAATATTTGCAAATAGGTGAATATGCCAAAAACATCTTCCTTTCCAAAGTGGATTAAAAAGGTAAGAAAAAAAACCATGAAAGAGTGTGATGGTGTCTTGTGCAAATGTTTTTTCTTTTTAAGTCAAAATGAATTAGTACAATATGCATAATTTTCATGGTTACATTTCTACAGCTGTACAAAACTCACACTGCAGGGGACAACTTCAGTGAGGGCAAGGATTTCCATCTGGGAATTTGGGTCCCTGAGAAGTCAAGGCCTATTTTTGGACAGTACAGTCTGGAAGAGTGAGCTGGAATTGGTTTAAGATGTCTGCACATGCACATTAGACTTTTGGCACCTCCTTAGTCACCCCATTAGCTTCCATCAGAAGTAACCTGGACCATCTGTGTTTTTCTGCATTTGCCTGGGATTGAGGAGGGAACCTTCCAAGCACTCCCTTTCAGGGTGACAGCTCACCTATTTGCAGCTGGAAGGAGGTCAAAGAATCACAAAATAACCTAGGTTGAAATGGACTTTCAGATCAAGTACAACCATCAACCTGACTGATAAGAACAATCACTAAACCATGTTTTTCACCACATCCTTTCAGGGAGCTGTAGAAAGAGAGAAGGTCTCCCCTCACCCTCTGTTTCTCCAGGCTGAATACCCTCAGCTCCCTCAACCACTCCAAGAATCACAGAATGATTTGGTTTGGAAGGGACCTTAAAGATCATCTAGTTCCAACCTTTTTTTCTCCTCTTAAGACTTGTGCTCCAGACCCCTCATCAGCTTTACTGCCCTTCTCTCGATGTCCTTCAGCACCTCAAAAATCTCTAAGCACTGTGACTTACAACAGGATAAATGTGAGAAGGTGGCACAATCAGACTGTTCCCATTTCCATTACTATTATTTTTAATGGATAGCATGTGAAGTGCAAAACACTCATGTCAAAACCTCCTTTTAGCACTTGGCTGGCAATGACAAAGGAGGTGTGGGTTGTCAGTTTGCAGGGACACACACAGCAAAGCAGTTCCTTCTCTCTTCTCTGTTTTGCTCAGCACTGGAGCATCTTCCCTTTTTCCCTTGATATGAACCACCCAGCACATACCTGAAATCATCTAGCATGTACCCACAGTCCCCCAGGACTCATCAGCTTGAAGGCTACTCATCCCAAGCAGATGATGTGCCTAAGGAGTTAAATGAGTTGGTTCCTTCTACCTCTGCTTTCAGCTCTATAAGGGCACTCAGAATCATTGAACGTGTTGAGTTGGAAGGGACCTTTAAAAGCCATTGAGTTTAACCCCCCTGCAGTGAGCAGGGACATTTTGCACGAGATCAGGTTGCTCAGAGCCTCAACAAGCCTTGCCATGAATGTCTCTAGGGATGGGACCTCCACAACCTCTCTGGGCAACCTGTTCCAGCATTTCATCACCCTCATTGTGAAGAACTTCTTCCTAACATCTGATCTAACCTGCCTACACTTATAGGGCACATCCTGAGCAGGGAGAGGAAGGCCAAGCTCTCACATAGCTGGGGAGAGGGTTTTTCTCTCTATTTGCAGTAAGTCCCACTATTTTCAGTAAGATAAATCTCTCCTCATCACTTCATTTTGCAGCTAAGCTGCCTAGACCTGTTTGCACCCTCTCAGGAATTGGGGATGGGACGGTTTTTCATCACTGTTTAAGACTCCTTGTGTTCTTCAAAAGCTCTGAAAGCAGCAGAAGTAAGGAAATACTAAAACCCAGGAGGGCACAGAGAGGAGATGAATTCATCACCTGCTAACACAGCTGCTGCCTCCCATTCAAACCTGCCGCAAAGGCTCGGTGCTAACAATTACAGCGACGATTATTAGGCTGGCGAAAGGAAGCTGTTGCCATCCATTCCCAATTGGAAACGTATTTAGCCAAGGTTCAATGCACAGAATTAAAATGGTATTTGGTGCTTATGAGGCCTAATTGTTAGCTTGTAAACATTCAGAGCTTTCATTTATCACATTACCATTGTGTAGAGACCCGGGCCTTGGGAATTACAGAGAGCATCCTAAGTACTGTCTATTCAGAAATCAATTCCTTGCCTGAGTCTCTCGGTTTCCTCCTTTTAGCTTTTTTTTACACATTTCATCAGCCTTTTAGAGCTACAAGTCAAATAGATTGGGGGAAAAAAATAAAAAAAATCACTATAATAATATTGCATTTAGTGCCAAAGTGTCTTAATGTACTTTGCAAACTATACTTTGCATGCGATTATACAGACATGCTCCTGCTGCCTCCGAGCGAGCCTCTCTGCAATTTTTTAGCCAACATTGAGCACAGCATTAAAAAGAAATCTATAACCAACAAACTGGTGCTACTCAAATATGTATGAAGGCAAGTCCTCTCCCTAATGACACCAGGTCAGGTTGCAGCCAAAGTCTGTGCAATTTTCTGACTGCCCAAATAAGAACAGGATGTTCTCTCTCTCTCTCCTCTAGTTTTCATGATCACAGAATCACAGAATGGTCAGGGTTGAAAGGGAGCTCTGCAGATCATCCAGTTCAACCCCCTGCCAGAGCAGGGTCACCCATAGCAGGTTCCACAGGAACATGTTCAGGTGTGTTTGGAATGTCTCCAGAGATACCTCTCTGAGCAGCCTGTGCCACCCTCACAGTAAAGTTCCTCCTGGTGTTGAGATGGGACTCTCCATGTTCAAGTTTCTGCTGTTACCGTACTGTCTGTCACTGGGCACCACTGAACACAGACTGGCCCCATCCTTCTGACACCCATCCTTGCAGTATTTATAACCATAAATAAGATCCCCAGTCAGACTTCTTTTTTCCAGACCGAACAGACACAAGTCCCTCAGACTTCCTTCATAGAGAGAGGTTCTAGTCCCCTTTTCATCTTCATAGCCCTGATACACATAATTCCCTTGATTCTTAACAAAAAAATAAACTCTGACACCAAGCATTCATTTCAGGTCAGGCCAAACACAACATCACAATGCAGCAAGAGTACTGCTGGTGGAATGCTTTATTGTGGCACTCACTGGAGTTCCATGACAACTTCTTCAGAAGAACAATGATGAAAATCTAATTATTTTATCATGAAGAAACTGTGGTGCAGAGAAAGAAGGGAGAGCAAAAGCCAAAGGTGGTTTGTATTCCTCATCCTCTGCTGAAGCACAGAGCCTCACTTGAACTGCTCTAAACCAAGGACACCACAGAATCCCATAAAACTCAGTGTATGACCCAAGATATCAGATCATAAAGGGATGTTATTAATGCAGTAAGCTAGCTTTTCTCTGAGTCAAGAGGTGCCTGCCCCTCTAAAGCTGGTGTTATTTATCTCCCATTTTGACCATGAAAGAAAACATTTCAAAGCCTTTACACCAACTATAAGGCAGACTGAGTCTGCATCTCACTGAGGGGTAGATGCTGACCATGATGCCCTCTTCTGATACCTCAGTTAACTAGACCAGGACAAAGGGGCACCAAACACTGCTGGTGCTGTTATAGAATCATAGAATCATAGAATAGTTTGGGTTGGAAGGGACCTTAAAGATCATCGAGGTCCAACCCCCCTGCCATAGGCAGGGACACCTCCCACTAGATCAGGCTGCTCAGTGCCTTGTCCAGCCTGGTCTTGAACACCTCCAGAGAGGGGGACTCCACAACCTCTCTGAATAACAAGTTCCAGTGCTTCAACACCCTCACTGTAAAGAATTTCTTTCTTATGTCAAGTCTAAATCTACCCCCTTCCTCAGCTGAGTCCTGGGGGGGTCACTGGGAAGCCATCCAAGGTCCACTTGCATGCTCAATCCAGATGGCTTCTACCTTCCACCCATTACAATGTGTGAGGTTTAAAGAGTGTGAAGTTCTCAGTAAAACAACACCCTACATTACAGATCAAAGCTCCCCATACCACCCAGCTGAAGATCTGGCTCCATGAGACCCTTCATCCACCAGGCAGCCATGAACCACTTCTTGGGCAGTCTATGGAAGGGTTTTGAATTTCTGGGCTTGGTTGCAATGGTGTGTAAGTGTTTCATTCTGTACAGGAGAAGGTGACCTTCAAAACAAAAGACCTAAGCCAAAGATCCTCATTTGGGGTAAATAATGCATGGAAGATTTGACTTTGGCTGGGAGGGAAATTGAATTAACGTACAGTGATACTATCTCAATGAGCTAATCAAGATAATTGCTGCATTCTTGATTTAAACAAATGCATTAATAAGAATTTCAAGATTCTGAAGCAGATGAATAGCAACTGCTAGGAAACTTTGTAAAGGCTGGTAGCAATTTTGTCAGGTCAAGTGAAAAAGCAGCAATAACATAGAAAACAAGTAGTCACACAGCATTCTTTGTCTTTGACTTGAGGGGTTGAACAACAAGAAGCTGTTTCCCTGACAAGAGTTTCCAGATCTACTTCCTTTGCTGCTGATTATCGGTGTCACAGGTTCAATGGGAATACAAGTCTTTTATCCAGTTACTGGACAAGCTGAGCTGTGTGGCATTAATTGACAGCAAATGTCAAGCCTTGTGCAGAGGCAGAGAAGGTCTCTATCATGCTAAAACCCTCATGGAAGTCCTAGATAGACCTTTGGGGACAGGCTAATTACTGCAGGAAGCTAAGTTTCACTCTCAGAAGAAAGAGAATCTACACATCATTATAGACTGAACCTTACTCAGTGTTAAACTAAACAGAGCAGGATGGTTACAGCAGGCTTTGGTGTGGGATGTGTGGAAGGAAGAGCTGCAAGTGCTCTGAGCAAAGCTGCCACCACCTGAAGGAAGAACCTGTCTCCTTCCCCTACAGAAGTGAAGGGACAATGTGCCAGCCCAACCTGAAGCTTTGGAGGATGCAGATTTTCTGATGTGCCCTGGAGACAGACTTCCAGTAACTAATCAATGTATCCCACCTCCTTCCCTCCTCCTCAGTGTCACACCAACGTACCCATGTGTCACAGCTCTTTGCAAACTTTTGACAAATGCTGGGAAATATTCTAATAAGAGCAACAATTGAAGGACAACCAGAGGAGCTGGACACATGAAGTGTTGCCACTCCTGCATGTTAGGTGTCTGGTTTATAGAATCACAGAATGTGTTGAGTTGGAACAGATCTTCAAAGGTCACCCCAGCAGGGACATCTAGATCAGGTTGCCTAAAGCCTCATGAAACCTGGCCTTGTATGGTCTCTAGGGATGGGGCCTCCACCACCTCTCTGGGCAACCTGTTCCAGTGTCTTACCTTCCTTCATGGTGAAGAACTTCTTCCTAATGTCTAATTTAAACCTACCCTACTCAAGTATAAAACCATTCCCCCTCCTTCTATTTGGACAGTTTTCTGGTCCTCCATAGACAGTTACATAAAGGTAAATCTCATAAAGATGATATTCCTCATGGGCCCACTGGGGCAGTGGAAAATTGCCAGCAGGATTTACATTTACTCACAACCTTTTAAACAGTGGTATCCAGCCTGCCCTCACCTATAAACAACCATTATGTGCTGTAAAAAACATGAAGCTTTTTCTCAAGAGTCAGATTTGACATCTTTATTTCCTTGGCCACAAGCAAAACAGAAATATGATCTTCACCATCCTCAGCCAGGACTTGAAGGTCCTGAATGCTGATCTGCTTTACACCATATTCTTTGGCATCTTGGATAACAATTTAGATTTCATCCTGCTGTGTTTGCAGTCATCCCTGCATTATGTGTTTGAGTCATGGAGACCTGGTGAGAATAAATCCTATGGAAGGCATCCAGTGTCATGATCTACAATTCCAAGAAACAGAGAATATTTTGGAATATAATCTTCTCGTGGTCGGTTGCTCTACCAGTGAGATAACCTCAACGTTAAAAAATCATGTCTTACTGCCAACTGGAATGTCTCTGGCTTTGGTTTTCATCCTCTAACCCTCTCTCCAGACTGCCTTTGCTAGATTAGAAGTCCCTCTGCAGACGATGGTTTTGTGCTGACATGCTGTGATCTAGACACTTCCCAGGCTTCTTCATGTTAAGAAAAATAGATCAGGACTTCTTCAGCATAAAGCACTTTATCCCCACAAATGCATTTTTCTAATGTTTTGCTGCACAGCCTTCAATTTTCATAAGCTGCAAACATCAGAACTGACAGTATGAGTCTCATCAACTCTGTACAGGGACAAAAGCAGCTTCCTACTGCCCACTAAAAAGCAGAGTGAGGTGAATAAATGTATTCATTTTGTTTGTCCCAACAAACAAGTTAGAACTTCCTATGTCCCAGCCTGTGCAAATTCCCTCTTGTCCTGTCACTGAGTATCACTGACACCCACTCCTTAAGTATTTGTGAGCACTGATAAGATCCCTCATCAACCTTGTTTTTTTCCAGACTGAAAAGACTCAAGACCTTCAGCTTTTCTTCTTAAGAGAGAAGGTTTTAGTCCCCTCATCATCTTGATGGCCCTTTGCCATTAACCTTTTTTTTTCCAGACTCATTAACCTTTTTTTTTTCCAGACTGAAAAGACCCAAGACCTTCATCTTTTCTTCTTAAGAGAGAAGGGTTTAGTCCCCTCATCATCTTCATGGCCTTTTGCTGTACCACCTCCAGCAGTTCCTTGTCCTTCTTGAACTGGGGATAGGCTAAGCTAGGATAAAAAGTGACAGGAAAGCTTTCTAACAATAACAGGAAGATAGGTAAATACATTGTTATCACTAACAATATTTATGAGTAGCCTAGATGGCTTTGATAGCATCCATTTTGCAGACCAAACTGTAGACATCTGCAATGTAAACATCTGCATCTGAGCTAATTACTCTGGACTACCTTAGCAGGCAGAAACTTTCAGAATACAACTCATCTCACCCTAAAGCAGACACCTGACATAACTCGTAAGAAACTCACCTTGAAATTGCCTCTTTCTTTTCATTGCCTATAAAGGAAGCTGAGGTAACTAATTCAGATACAGACTTTTACCCTGCAGTTCTATAAAGTTGCTTCAGAATCTGTCAAGAACAGTTAAACAGAGACAACTGATCACAGGCTTGGATGAGCTATCTCTGAAGACACATTCCCAATTCTATTTTCAGTGCTATCACATAGTGCTGACTAGCTCAAGTCAAGATTTCCATAGTCAAACCACTGGAGAATACTGTCTTCCATTTAGCTCTAAAAAGCTTTCTTATGACTCTTCTGAAGTGCATAAAAGGACCAGAATGATGACTTTCACAAATGCTCTGTTTTGTTGGATAGCAAGAAATAATGGAACACGGTTATAAATATAGCCACAGAGTTAAGTTGGATTTTCTGCTTCTGTCTCATTTTCTCTCCTTTATATTTTCAGTTGCACTCTTAAATAAAAGATTGTGTTTGAGGTATAAATATGGCTGTTATTAGCTGTAGTGCTTAGTTTGCATCACTGTCTGTGGCTACATCTGTTTTGAAGCACAGGAACTACTGGGTTCTTTGCAAAAAGAAAATACCTCCTCGATTTGGCACAATGATCCTGATAATGGAGCTGGCTCCTGCTCTGGTGGGAAGAACCTCCCCTCTTCCCCCCTGAATCTTTCCTCTGTAAAGCCTCCCTCAAGCAAATTCAATGTTAAGAGATGGAAGGGTATTAATTTTGATTCACCGAGGAATATTGCTATAGTAATTGCAAGCAGAACATTGATGGAATGCAAATAACCTTTCAAAGGATTCATCACAGAGTTTCCATCAGGTCTTTCTGAGACAGGAGCAGGAAGAGCAAGTATTAAGTGAAGAAATTTGAAACTGGGCCTGGAACATTTTAAAGAATGGAGCAAAGCAATGGCAAGTCTAAAACAGAATTATGTGGATTTATTCTGCTCTCCTTCCATCATGAGTATCTTTTTATGTTCAGTGTTCTTTTTTTTTCCCTTTATAATCTTGGGAACTGTCTTTTCTAGCCAAATTGGGCTTTTGCAATGGGTCTGTTATTGTGGTAGCTAAACACTTCCATGTAACCACCCAAATTATATGGGAAATGATGCAGTAGAAGGAGTGTTTCAAAGAGGTTAGACTCAAAAATGAAAATAAATTAAGGAAGAAAGAGGGGAAAGAAAGTGAAAAAACTTCAAGTCACTGCCACCTTTGGGTTTTTTGATACATTTCTTCTCTCAGCTCAGAAGCTCTTTGGGGCAAGGATGATCTTGAATGCTTCTGAGGCTACTTTTAAAGCTTATTGAGGCCAATTTCAACAATAGAAGGTGAATAGCCCATTAATTACAGAATCGTTTCCTGAACAAGCTGTCATTAGTCATTGCTCATTGTCATTCCACATCAGCCATTTCAAACAAGCTCAATAAAAAAGACAGGCAGCACAGGAAACAGGTGAAAAGCTGCAAAAATAAAGAGCATCTGATGTAACTTTCATGCTTCCATTGCTTTCAAAGCCAACCAAAATTCTCTGACACTAAATCCAGGCTGAATTTAAGGAGAACCATGTGTCCAAATTACTGAGTTAAGAAAAGCTCTGCAGAAACTGTGTCTGACTCTTGACTTGGCAGGAAGCTTATCCAAACCCTAAGGCCCTTGCTTCTAGTATGAAAAGTGTCTGTGTGAGATCTGATATTCTCTGTTCTGGTCATTTTATTTGGGCAAGAATTCTGTTCAGGGAATTAAATTCCATCAATCCCGCACATTTCAGAGAACACAGAATGATGTCAGCAGCACGATATTCAGAATGTACTTACTCATAAAACGTTGTCCAACCATTTTCATTGCTTTTGGTGGCAAGGAGACCAGAGTTGCCGTGGTATGTCATCATGGCCACTTCATGCCCTTGTGTTGTCACACTCTTGAGTGCACTGTTGGTACCAATTGTCACCCAGTAGACTTGGCCATCGGGTACCACCAGCCAAAGGGGCATCCCCGTGGAATCTCTTCGGATATTGACCAAGTTGCCATTATTATCAGTGATCAGGGTTATATCCCCATCTCCAGAATAGGTGAAATTGTAAAGATAATCCCCAGTGGTAAGGCTCTGAGTGTACAGGTGCTTACCACTGGTGTCAAACAAGTAGAGCTCCTGGTCTATGGGTGAGGACAACTCGTAGAGATTTTGTGCGTTGAGGAAGGGTTTGTTTTTCCGGATAAAGCGGATTCGGATATTCCCAAGATCAGCCACATACAGCTCCCCATCTGCACACACAGCCAAGGAGGATGGTGCATTGAGTTTGGCATCCTTGGCATAGCCATCATCCCCTGAGAAGCAGTCACAGTTTGCATCATTCTTGCAGTCACAGCTGCTCGGGGCACCGGCCACCAGGGAAATCTCTCCATTGGTGGTGACCTGCCTGATGCGGTTGATCTTCTTCTCATCGGTCTCAGCAATATACAGCACCCCGTTGTGGGAGACAGCCAGGGCTGTTGCAGACTCCAGGGTGGCATGGATGGCCACCTTGCTGAGGAGAAAGTGATCCATGCCTGGCACCTGGCAATGCATGGGCCTGCCCGCCACGATGCGCACTTGGTGGTTCTCAGATATCTGTAGCACAACGTTATTGTCCAGCACGTAGAGTGAGTTGTCCATGGGATTGACTGCCAGGTCTGTGGGCCACTCCAGACGAACCTTAATGGGAAAACAACACAAGGGAAATTATATAAAAAGGCTCATATTCACTGCAAAATGGCTATAGATTATAGTATCATAGAATCATAGAATGGTTTGGGTTGGAAGGGACTTCCAACCCCCCTGCCATAGGCAAGGACACCTCCCACTACACCAGGTTGCTCAGTGCCTCATCCAGCCTGGCCATAAACACCTGCAGAGAGGGGGCAATAGCAATGAGGATGTTTCAATGTGGATTAAAGGAAGGAAGGGTAAAAACCCCACAACTTATTAGTACTGCTTGATATGGTAGCCATAGAGGACACAACTGCTGTGGACGAGGCGACTTAGATCCCTATCACATGATGGAGACACATAGAATCATAGAATAGNCCCCTATGGTAGGGGTACATGTGAACACACACTCTGCATTGCCTTGATGAGAGCCATGGTGATGGGCATAGGTAGAATCATAGAATGTGTTGAGTTAGAAGGAGCTTTTAAAGGTCATCTAATCCAACCTTCCTTCAGTAAGCAGGGACATCTTGCATTAGATCAGGTTGCTCAGAGCCTCATCAAGCCTGGCCTTGAATGTCTCCAGGGATAGTGTTTCCACCACATCTCCAGACAACCACCATCATGGTGAAGAACTTCTTCCTAATGTCTAACCAAAACCTGCCCTGCTCTTGTTTGAAACTTCTGTCCCTTATCCTATCACTACATGCCCTGGCAAACAGTCTCTCCCAACTTGTAGACCCCCTTCAGGTACACTAATAGGTCTCCCTACAGCCTTCTCAGCTCTTTCTATTCACCATGGCTTCTGTCTGCTTCTTCACCTCAGTGTGAGGTGTCAGTGGCTGTGGGAAGGAGTACCAGTGCCTAGGGAATGCAGGAGGAAACGGGAAGACCCAAAGATTCAAGTGGGATTTGCCTTCTCCAGACACGCTATGTTCTTTGAATGGGTAGAGCCTGGACTTGTTTCCTGTGATTTGGAATTTTGTTGTGCAAAGTGCTGTGAAATCAGTCAAAGAAAACAATGATCATTCCACTAAAGGATTTTCCAGACAAGTGGCCCAGTTCCTCTGGGTAAATGACAAGGAGGGGCAGACACAAACCTGGCAGATGTGTCAGCATGTGTGTTTGTCTAAGTCATAACCACCCACTTCCCGCTTGATGCTGTAAAAATGCAGAACAGCAATTCACAACAAATTCAGACAATTTAATTTCATGGAATAAAATACTCGTGTCTTCCTGGTTGTTTTCATATGTTTTTTAAGTATAATGAAAGAATGGGCTCAAATAAGAGTGAAACATCACAGCTGTATAATGATAATTCATACACATAAAGAGACTGAAAAAGCAACTGGTAAGACCAGAGGTGACTGAACATAAGGACTCTATTTGTTGCTCTACTTCTGTCACACACTATCTTTTCAAGTGAGTCTACTCTTTCAGTTGACAAAACTAAGAAAAATTTGCAAACAGAATTTCTTTTTGTTATAAAAAACTGTAATTTGTGCATTTTTTTATTATTTTAGTTTGCTTTATGCATATATAGGGAAAAAAAAGGAAGTCAATGTGGTGCTGATGGGGACCAGAAACTGCTTAATACTGGAGGTGTTCAAGACCAGGCTGGACATGGCACTGAGCAGCCTGATCTATTGGGAGGTGTCCCTGCCTATGGCTTGGAACTTGATGATCTCTGAGGTCCCTTCCAACCCAAACTATTCTATGATTCTATGATTCTATGATTATCCTCAAAATAGAGTTGTGAAGAGTGACTGTAACTGAACATCTATGAAGAATGCTTAGAATTTCAGAATTATAGAATTCTTTTGGTTGACAAAGATCACTTAGATCATCAAGTCCTATCATCAACACAACTCTGACAAGAACCATCCCTAAACCTTATCTCTAACTTCCACCCAGGAATTTTAAACTGATTTTCAACAAGTTAGAAAGAATAACTATTCTGGTTGTATGCTCCCTGTCAGTCTGCCAAAAAATTCTAAGCTAGAGAAAATGGTCTTGACATCCATCAGTCAAATAAAAACCGGGCATTTTGTGTCATTCTCCCTACACCTGTGTGGTTTTTTTATTCCATACCCAAAAACATGATGTGCTGCAACTGAGAGCTCCTGGATTTGGGCACCCTCCAGGCTGTGCGACTCACAAATTTCCCTAGAATTTCCCTGTTTCTTTGTTTCAAACTTTCCCCTCCCACAAGAGACTGGGAAAACTCTTGAGGCACACAGCAGATTCCTCTACTTGAACATCTCTGCTTTACTTTTGATGCTTCTATTCTTTTTTAAATCCCTTTTTGACTATTTTTTTGAAGAAGATCAGATACAAGGTATTTAGCTTACTGTGCCTTCAAATGACTTGGCTTGTGAAACATAATTTTCATGGCTAAGCAGTGTGCTGAGCCCTGCCTAGTCTGGATCCCTGTGTGCAAAATTTCATGCCTTTTCTCAGCTCCTGGCCTATTTTAACCCTTCCTGTAGTAAAACACCATAGCCTGTGGCTTTCTCATTAATAATACATGCCTCCATCCCTTCCAGCAGTCTTTAAGCTCTGCAGCCTTGACTTAGCATCAAGAGCAGAGTTTATTCTGAACTGACAAGGGAATTTTCAATTTCTTAAAAACCATTCCTTGTCAACATCGGCAGCTAAATATTTCATGTCCTCATGTCCCAGGGAGCCTCAGGGACCTGATAGAAAAGACCCTTCTAGCCACTGTAAATGATGAAAAGCTACTTGCAAAGCTGGTTTTCTGGGGTTTTTTTTGCCTGTTTTGTGTCGTTTGCTCTTTTTCTTTTCTTTTTTTTTATTTTATTAAACTTGTCTTCAGTACATTTGCCCAGAACAGTAGTGGTTAAACTGCCTTTCACAGTACAGGTTAATGTAAAAACAGCTCCTGTCATTTTATGAAGGCAAAGAGTCTTGAGGTAATGTACTTTAGCTCATCTCAGAAGTGTTTAAACATGACATTTGTACACATGGAACCCACACAACCTGCAAGAATATAATTTTTAAAGCCTGAATCCACAATGGCCTTGTTTTAACGGCCCCTGAAATTCAAATAAAGAAAAAAACTATGCCTGTAAGATGAGAAACATGCTGCAAGATGGCCTTTAACCAGCAAAATTTGCTTCTATAGAAGGCATGAGGGCTTTTAAAGTCATAATTTCAGCTTGTTCGCAAATTGAGGACAGTGGGAACCATTTGCAAAGAGGCAAGAGTAATCTTTTCAAATTAGGGGGAAAAACAAGGAGAACAGATTCCATATGGGAGCAGAGAAATTATCGAGGTAGTTACAAAAAGGAAACCCCGTTGACATCCATTGTGCCTGAATAACAGTACTTAGCCCTCCAGCTATGATCTATATTTTCCCAGGGGAAGGGCAACATTCCTGCAGCCAGGCAAACAACAAGTGGCACAAAGGTTTCAAAGGGCACTCAACTGGCACGATTTGATAGGTTGGCCAGTGCCCCACAAAAATAGAGTCCCAAATTTCTCCTCAACACCATCCAAAAATAAAGCCACCATCAAACTGCGATTTCTTTTTTTTTTAACTCTCCTGTTTAATTTTTTCCCCTCTCCTCTCTCCACCTTTAAGCAGCAGGACTTAAAAGCCCAGCGTGATGGTAGCTGCAACCAATTTGCAATCTGATGCAATTCAAGATTCCTGTTTTTCCTGCTGTTGCTAATTTTGGCACCGTAGCCTCCAATCAGTATTTCCTAGATGTTAATTTGATTCAGGTCAAAAACTGTGCTGGGTCAAATTAGGATGGGGGGGAGCAAAGAATAAAAAAAAAAAACCATGTTAAGCAAAGTTGTTCTAGCAAGGCAAGGCATACAGCCCTACTAAAGAGTATTCAGATCTGCCTTTTTAGTTTAAAACAACTTGTTTTTTTGAGAAATGTGCTTTCCCAAGCATCTGTGTCTTCCAGCTGCCTAGCAGCTGTGGAAGATATGTCTTCTGTGCCTGGGACATCTCTCTCCCCAGAGATCTCTAAGGTCAGCCAGGTCTTTCCTTCAGTCTTTATAGGATCTTTCTTTTTCATAGAACAATAGAATAACCTTGGTTGGAAGGGATCTTTCAGATCATTTGGTCCAATCAAGAACCCAGTTCTGACAATAACCATCACTAAACCATATTTTTAAGCTCTATTTTTAAGCCCTTCTCATAAATGCCTCTAGTGATGGTGCCTCAACCACTTGCCTGGGCAGCCTGTTGTAATGCTTAATGAACCTTTCAGTGTAAAATTTTTCCTAATATCCATCCTAATCCTCCTCTGGAGCAACTTGAGCCCATTTTATCTTGTCTTATTGCCTGGTACTTGGGAGGAGAAACCAATCCCCATCTCTCTACACCCTCCTTTCAGGGAGTTGTAGAGAGCTACAAGGTCTCTCCTCAGCCTCCTTTTCTCCAGGATGAATACCCAAAGCTCCTCAGCCCCTCCTCAGAAGACTTGTGCTCCAGACCCCCCACCAGTTCAGTTGCTCTTCTCTGGACCTGCTCCAACACCTCAATGTCTTTTCTGTGGTGTGGAGGCCAAAACAAAGCAATCAAGATGGGCCCCCAATAGTCCCAAGTACCGGGGAATGATCACTTCACTAGTCCTACTTACCACACTGTTATTTTCATACCACAAAATACACTGAGATTTAATTCTCCTTAAGCCCTAATCTTATAGTCAAACCTGGGGAGGCACACTGACATGAGGAGAGGGTGCAGGCATAGGCTTCCATTCTGTAGGAACACAACCAAAACACTGATGTACCTGAGAAATGTCCATGACCGAGTCACAGCTGAGAGGCCGAGCAGATGTCAAATCGTTGGAACCCAACATGGTTGAGATGATCCCATTCTGATCAATTCTCCTGATCATAGTGCCATCTACAAAGTAAATCAGCCCAAACTTGTCCACAGTGATGCCTGGGGAGAGAAAAAACAAGACAGTCAGAAAGGAATGTCAACCTGACCATTATGGTATGAATGGAAGACAATGTTTGCTTTGACAGACATATAAGAATATCACCACTTGGGTTTGGCTTTGGTTACATTTGGTTGGGAGTAATATATTTTAATATTTTAATATTTTAACCAGAGAGGTTGTGGATGCCCCCTCTCTGGAGGTGTTCAAGACCAGGCTGGACAAGGCACTGAGCAGCCTGATCTAGTGGGAGGTGTCCCTGCCTATGGCAGGGGGGTTGGAACTCGATGATCTTTAAGGTCCCTTCCAGCCCAAACTATTCTATGATTCTATGGCATTCAGAAGGGATGAGATAAGAATTGGGCACACAGGACTCCTGGTTATCAGCAGCTTTGAGCTGGCACCATTCCATGAAGGCACTTCCAACTGGCACAGGGTGCAATTTATAAATCCCTGCTTGCTTCTGGTAAAGGGCACAGCATTATTTCTTAATAAAAATCACAATAATGTGTCTGACATGTTCAGAAACATGTTGATGATGGCATGAATATTAAGCCATGCCCATGAAAAAGTTATACAGGTGAATCTTTCAGAAATGGCAATAAAAAGGCTGTGAAAGATCCACTGGATCAACCAGATGGATAAATGTGGAAGGGTTTTTTCCACAGATAATCCCACCAATCTTATTTCACCTGTTTCTGAACTCTGCACAGTGACTAATTAATTTCCTTGTCCAAATCTCCTTTGTAGACATATTCCTGTTGGTGGACATGAGGTCTGGTGACAAGATATACAGACTGCTGATCCCTTTTTCTTCACCTGCAGATTTGTGCTACTCCATTTCCCTTTAAGCATCACTTCTCAAGTGTTTCTTATGTTGGCATAACCTTCTGTAATCTTTATCCCAGACTAGTTGTACTCTGCATCTTCTATCAGTGGATTTCATAGTGCTTTGCACTTACTAATTAGACCTCATGGCAGTCTGTTAGTCTGGTCATCCTCATTTTACATATTGGGAACATAACAGGTAAAGCAATTTCCACAAGGTCACTGGGAAAGTCTATGACTCAGGCAGGAATAAGAAGTTAAGGGCCTCATTCACCTCTCCTTTATGTTAGTATAAATTAAGAATAACTCCACGGATACTAATAGAGTCATCCATCTCATCTACCCTACAGTGGCAGAATGCTGCTCAGCATAATATTTGAGTGTCTTAAAGACACTAAAAGAATGTAAAGGAGCAGTAAAAGAATGTAAAAACCCATACCACCCTTTTAAATGAAAATTCTGCTTCAATTATATGGACATCAGGTTCTTTCCTGTCTGGTTCCTTTCACCAGCAGAGTAGCAATCACTTGGCAAAAAGCAGAGACCTGCATTGTGCATCCAAGCAATAATCTGGAGCTTTTCCAACCAGTAGAGGGAAATACCTGCTTCTGGGGTGCAATTCCTATCACCCTAAAGCAGATATCCATGAGGGATTACACGAACCCTTTTGCAAACACCTTTTCCTCCCCATTGCTTATAAAAAGAGACCGTAGCAAGTATCACCAAAGGAAACATTTATGCTAAATTAGTGAGATGAATCCTCACTGCAATGTTTTTTTTGGCTGTCATCACGGTGACAGAAATGATAGAAAATCTGTTTCGGAGAGAAAGCTTTGAGAATGTTTCTGAGAAGAGATCAGATCCAAAATGCTGTTTTGCAGACAGGCTCCTTCTTTTGAAACATTTACCTTCAGTCTTCATCGACTGAGAGGGATGCTGTGAAGTACAGATGCAGCAGTTCACAGATCAGAAACTGGAGACCTTCACGTGGCAGTAATCCCCTGATTGCTTTGGCAATTAAAATCGTGGCCTCCAGCCAGCATATTAACTAATGCACAGGCTGGAAGCCCATAGAGGTGGGTGGCAGGTGGAAAAACATAACGTATTTGGTCATGGAGAAATCCTCAAGACTAAGGCACTGAGAGAAAGAATAAACTTCTCTGTCAAGCTAAAGGAAAGGACGGGATTCGGGCAGTGCTGCAAACTGTTGATTCAAAGTCAATTAGGAGTCAGGGAACTGGTGTTCCAGCTCACTGAGTTGAGTGGGAGTGGTGTATTTTTGCTAGGAGGTAAAAACCCACATTTTCCTTAGTCCTCTGCAGCATCTCCCTGTCTGAAGGGCATCATTTTGACCTGGATTTGACCATCAGAGCAGCAAGGTTCCAGAAAAGCCTCTAGGGCAGTGAGGAAAAAAAAATACTTGCTGCTTTTAAGATGAAGTTCATTAATTTTAGAAGGGATTATATGACAGGATTGCTGAGATAATGGATGGCAGAACAGAATGACCCAAAAGATTGCTTCTAGTCCTACATTCCAATACCTGTGTTTTATTAATGCCAAGACAGGGCTCATCGTGGCAGGACCAGAACAGGGGAGTTTTAGATTAGACATTAGGAAGAAATTCTTCACAATGACAGTAGTGAGACACCAGAACAGGTTGCCCTGAGAGGTGGTGGAAGCCTCATCCCTGGAGGCTTTCAAGGCAGGGCTTGATGAGGCTCTGAGCAACCTGATCTAGTTAAAGGTGTCCCTGCCCACTGCAGTATTTGGACTAGATGACCTTCAAAGGTCCTTCCCAACACAACACATTCTATGTGAAAGACAGACCCTGAAGAGGATCAACAGGTATCTGTTGCCCATTTGAATGCTATGTGAGAGGACACAGTAGTGGTGGCCTTTTCCTCTCACTGTACAATATAAACACTTCATCAAGAGCTTTTGGAGGGATCAGGAGCATCAATACTTCATCTGCATCCATGCCTTTTGGGAACTTGTCTTTACCTGCCATGAGATCTGTCAGCATTGTGTCCAAGTTGGTGGCACAATGAGTCATCCAGGATATTGGCATATGTCACCTGTCACTGGTGCCTACTGCTGAAGGTTCATAGAATCATAGAATAGTTTGTGTTGGAAGGGACCTTAAAGATCATCGAGTTCCACCCCCCCTGCCATAGGCAGGGACACCTCCCACTAGATCAGGCTGCTCAGTGCCTTGTCCAGCCTAGTCTTGAACACCTCCAGAGAGGGGGCATCCAGGTTACTGCTCCTCTAATTATTTTGCCCACTGAACAACAAGCCCTTTAGTGTTTGTTGGTGTTTGTTTGACAACCAGGAACACAACTGGGTTCTTAAAGCAAACGATTTGTAGACATGCTTTTTTTTTTTTTTCTGGAAAAGGCACAAATAGAAGCTTTTAGTTGATCTTAGTTGGCTTTTGTCAAACAGAAGAGGCTCTTACCCATTCCTAGATTCAGAGTGAGTATTTTTCAAGGCACCTGTCCATTAGTCTATGTGACAGGCCAAAAGCCAGTGAAGGGTGGCAGGCCAGATAATGTGATTTTAAATGAGGAAGAATGTTCTCTCTTAGCTAGTTCCATATGTATTGGATTTGACTTATCAGCAGTGTGTGGTGACAGTCACTCAAGGTGCTTGGTGCCAAGGTCTGATGGCTGCTCTGATTAACCAGTTACAGCAATAATAACCTGAAGGGACTTTGGCTTTTGAGCCAGCTTTGATGACTTGATAGAGCACACCTTTATTTTACATTCTGGCTTAGACAAAGAGCTGGCACACCCCAAAAAGTTGAACTGGGACAGCAAAGTTTCCACTTATCCTCCCACTCCGGGGCAATGGCATGTGCTCTTACCACAGAGAACTTCTCCACCTTCATAGAGACTGACAAGTCACGGTTGTGTGACATGTCATAGGATGTTCTGCAGGATAACAGAGTTTTCAGGCTGTCAAAGCCACAAATTCCCATTTGCATATGCCAAAGCCATAAATTCCCATGAGCACATGCCCCTCACATGGCAACTGCTCTGATCCCTTCCTGCATTTAGCTGATTGCCTTGGAATCCAACCTAACTACAAAAAGGAGCCTCTGCTCCCCAGCAAAGTGCATTTGGATGGATGACTTGTGTGGAGAGGGAAAGAGGCATCTCATGATTTCTTTGCAGCAGATTGAGGAGGTTAGATTGGACCTTTCTGTGTTTGCTTTCTGACAATGGCAGGGCTCCAGCTGGGAGTTGGCTCCTGCAAATGGGCTCAGAGAGGGGTAAATTCACATGTTAGGCATGTAAAGCCAAAGCCCTCTGCTGGCTTTGGCAGAAGGCTCCTCTCATGTTTCCATAGGAACATAAGGGAATTAAAGATTTTCCACATACAGCCTGAAGTTCAATCTCACAGTTACCAAGAGAAAACATCTGCTGTCACTACCCAGGTAGCTTTGCGGATCCAAGCTTTAAGCTCCCACATATGAAAGACATAAGTTATGAAATCAGGATGGTGACTCTTGGATGGTTGGAGATGCCATGAGAAACAAGGTCTTGTAGCACCACGTGCATCACACCAGTGAGCTGAGATGGTAGAGAATTATGACATGGTGACATCTGCTCAAAATGTCAGGACCTCGTTGTACAGGGAGGTGATGGCACAACCTCACACTGAAAATAGCTACTGGGATGCTATGGGTTTGGTGCTTAAGGAATCAAAATTTGGAGCTTTCTTCTCTGGCTGGATGCTGAGTGACTGAGTGAGAAAATAGCAGATGAAAATTGATGTCAGTGAGTTCAGAGGAATTCACAGGAGATGGAGTAAGTCTAAGTAACCATATGCAGTATCAAGTTGTAAAATAGCTCCCAGGAAAAATATTTCAGAATTCCTGTGGAAAGTTCTCTGCAAAGATCAGCTTTGTGATTGCCAGTAGTCAAGGAGGGAGCTAGTAGATGAGAATGGATAAGAAAAGGGACAGAGAGAAGAGGAATAATCACACCATTGCTAAAAGTGCAGGAATTATGAGGTTCTTAAGTGTTCAGGGAGGCTTCTAGAGAAATTGATGGTGGCATCAAAGCACAACCTCTTCAGAAAGTGCCCCAAATGTCTATAACTAGAATCTGGAGTGGGAAGAGCCATTCTGACATTGACCCTTTCACTATGTCTTTTCTATCCACAATAAGAGGCAAATTATTTTATTCAGTCAGCCTCTGGTCTTCCCTGAAATGGGCTTTGCATTACGATTTGACAGCAAAAAATGTTAACAGATTGCAGAGGGGAAAGTTTCTTCTTTTTAATTCTGTCGAACTCAGAAACACTTAGTGACGGACTGAGATTTTGTTTACACATTCAGCAGGAGAGAGTGAAGGAAACAATCTGTCCCCAAATTGATTACTTCATTTTGCATCCTTTTTGTGGTGCTAAATGAATGAGATGCCCCCTCTGCTCCATGTCCCCTCTTCCTATTGTGTCAGACTTGTCACCGCAATCTCTCTTAATTGCAGGCTCCTTGGTAATTTCTCTGCCACATTTTGCTGAGGAGAACCACTGGTGAGTGCTGAGATAAAAACAAAGGCTCAGACAAGCTGGAGTTTTAATTTTTTCTTTAGATTGCTTGTAGAAGAGGATCATTAGTAGCAGATTATAATTAAAAAGTGGTAACACTTCAATTTGCAAAGATATATCAAAATTCATTAGCATCTGAAAGCTTTCCTGTGCTCTGTGGCAATTGACTTGGAAGAATCAGACTAGTTTCTAGTTGCTAAGATAAAATCCTTGACCAACAAACTGCCTCTACTGCTGCATCTGTTGTTCCACTTGCCCCTGTTTGTTAATCCCACCTTTATCAGAGAAGCCAAAGACCTAACAAGGATGGAATTCCTGGGCTAGGTAGGTTTTATACCTTATCTTGTTTAAGCTGATAATTTCCTCCAGTGGAAAGAGACAAGAACCTCTATCTAGTAGGTATTTCAGATAAATTCATTGATGAGACTAGCAGTTTTGAACTTGCAAGAGGGTAGATTTAGATTGGCTCTAAGTAAGAGTTCCTTTGTGACAAGGATGGTGAGATACTGGAACAGGCTGCTCAGAGAAACTGTGCATGTCCCTGTGAAATAATTACTGATCTTTCCATTGTCAGTGTGGGGTTTCTGGATTATTATCTTATTTTGCTTTGCATACTTTCCTCCTTCAACCTCAGTTTGCCTCTGTTTTGGGAAATTTCAGGGTTATGAGGAATGAATGCATGCTTTCTGCTGTTGTGTGATTGAGGAGGAAGAACAGCCTCGGGAGAGCTTGAATTGCCAACAAGAAGGATTTCAGTGCTGAAAGCTTTGAACTCCAGAGCTCTGTTTCCCACAGCAAGGCAGAAACATCAGTCATCTAAACCTCACAACATCCACCCATGTAGGGAAATGAATAATATTCCTCTTGTCTTGTCCAAGGGAGAACAGAGGTCTAACAAAAATTGTAGGTTTTTGTGGGTTATTCTGGGGTTTTTTTTCAGTGGTTGGACATCAAAGTGGTGCAGAAAATTGGATTACAGATTTCTGGATTCCCTGATCTCATGACTCATCTGCTGGACTGCCTGAATCTCTCTGCTCAAGTCACTTAATTTTCTTTTTTTCTCAGCCCTCTCTTCAGTGAGATGATTTCTACACAGCAACCTGTCCACAGGTAGCTTTTCCCTTTCTATATCTGTGCCTCTGGCAATACTTTAGTCCAATCTAATGGCTACCTCATGGGAGTCTGGAGTGCTTGGAAATAATGCTGGGCTCTTTGATTATTATGAGGGTAGTAGTTTGGCTTTCAGTGCTTTTTGGCAAAAAGCAACTCTCCCAAGGTCTATTTTCCTGCATCCTGCCAGGAAACAACTACCCAATATGTAGCAAAAAAATAAATAAACAAAAAAATCACATCTAGAGCTGACACAAAAGGTTGCTAAATCGTTTTGGGTTTCTTGGAATCAGTAACAGTAATGTCATCTCTATGTCAAGGAAAATAACCTCCTGGGAAGTCTAGCCAAGAAGAGAAACAACAGCTCAGCTGCCTATGGCAGAGGGGTTGGAACTCGATGATCTTTAAGGTCCCTTCCAACCCAAACTATTCTATGATTCTATGATTCACCTTACCTGCTTTTTGCAAAATAACCTGTGAAAGGATCCCTAGGTTTTGCTGAGGGGTTGCTATACAAAGAGCTGGGACAGGCTTGGAAATTGCTCTGGTGAGGAAGGAGAGATCCACCATTCACAGATGGAAGGAAAAAGGAAACATGCAGCACAGGGATGCTGAAGCCAAGAACTTATAAATAACTCCTGGGCAAGAAGATATACAACAGGCAAAAATGCCACATTTCTAAAAGCATGGTCATCCTTCTTGCCCTTCTTCACAAGCACCACAGAAGGTGTGTATGCCAGCAGGATTTTCTCCTTAAGCTCTACACCTTCCGTGTGTTGGGGTTTTATTTTGAGGAGCTGCAGACAGCTGGGAGGAGCGACGTCCTCCATATGCAGAGCTTGTTACCTTGAGATTGCCAGACTGAAGTCTTGGCTCCACACAGGACCACATATGTTTGGCTAAACCTGTTTTGAACAATTTAGTTCACAGTCATGAAGGCTGTGGGGTGCTTTTATTCTGATTTGACTGTGCTTTTATCACATCAAGCAAGCTAATCAGCAGCCAGGTGAAGTCCTGCTGAATAAGACCATTCACATATCTGATTAGTATCCATCCCCCTACAGGAGTTAAGCTGGATTCCATGATACCTTATGTTAATGTATAAACCTCATTTTACGTGTCTCTGAGCTGTTTGCTGGTTTTGTTGCTGTTCTCACAGAATCACAGAATATTTTGGGTTGGAAGGGACCTTAAAGATCATTTAGTTCCAACCCACTACCATGGCAGGGACACCTCCCACTAGATCAGGCTGCTCAAAGCCCTGTTCAATCTGGCCTTGAACTCCTCAATGGATGAGGCAGCCACAGCTTCTCTGGGAAATTTGGGTCAGTGCCTCACCATCCTCACTGTAAAGAATTTCTTCCCAATATCTAATCTAAACCTTCCCTCTTCCACAGACCCCCTTTAGGAACACAATTTTACTACATTTTTTTATATCTAGCAACCACAGAATCACAGAATATCAGGGACTGGAAGGGACCTTAAGAGATCATCCAGTTCAATACCCCTGCCAGAGCAAGAACCAGGTCACACAGGAATGTATTCATGTGGGTTTTGAATGTCTCCAGAGAAGGAGACTCCACAACCTCTCTGGGCAGCCTGTTCCAGTGTTTTGTCACTCTCATTGTGAAAAAGATTTTTCTTATATTTCTGTGGAAGCTCCTGTGGTCCAGCTTGTACCCCTTGCCCCATGTCCTATCATTAGAGGTCACTGAGAAGAGCTGGTCTCCATCCTCCTAACACTCATATTTTTAATGCCACAAAAGCCTCACTGAACTGACCACAAGTGAATCCAGTCCAGATTAGGAAGGACCAAGCACAGTTATTTGGTAAGGAGGAGTAGTGGCTAAGGGGGTATAAAATTGATGGATGTTTTTATTCTATTGCCCTTTGCTGTGCCCATCACTGCACCCCCCAGGTTTAGCCACTTTGATAAGAAGAACCAGAACTGGCTGAGGATGAGACCCTTATTTCCAGAGGCAAGCCTTTAGGATGTGTTTGTGGCTTGCCTAGGCAAGGCTTGCAAAACCCTTTTGGTGAATTGAAGAGCAGCCTCCAGCGTGTCTAAATGACCCCCTCTGAAAAAAAAAAAACAAACACCTTTAAAATAAACAACCTGTGGAGAAGAATCAGTCTTACCCCTGGGATTTGTGAGAGTAGCATCAGTGCCTTTGCCTCCATCTCCGCAGCGGGTATCATCGAATGGGAGGCACTGGTCCCCAGTTCCAGCCAAGACTTCTGAATTCTTCACAATGTCCTTCACTGATGTGGTTGACTTGATTTTATAGATACGTCTGCTGTTGGTGTCAGAGAGGTAGATGGAGCCAGTGATTGGATCTGTGGTCAGGTAATACTTATGAGCTGGGCTGTGGCTGAAAAAACAAGGGTAATATGTTATTATTTTTTTTGGATGATTTATTTCTCCAAGTCAATAGGGCAAGACAAGCACCTTCAAAGAATAAAAAGGCAGAGGGCAGACAGACTGGGAAAGTGAAGCAAAGTTAGAAGTGGACAAAATTAGAAGAGGTTGTGTTACAGCATAGGATCTGGAGCTATATCTGTTCCAAATCTTTATGCCTGGAGTGGACTCTGGAATGAGGAATAGTGACCAAGGGAAAGGGCTTGCTGGTCAGAGCTACAATCATGCTAGGAACTAGTAAAGGTTGAGTCCCAGTGCCTGAGTTTGCTTAATTTACTTAATATAGACATTATCCTGAAACTGGTGTTAGTGCTGTGCCAGAAAGTGAAGGGAAATCACAGTACACCCAAAAGCAGAGTCCCCAGTATAAAGCACTTCAAGATAGGCTCTTGAAGGTCAAGGCTTATCTGGTGCTCTTGCCAACTCCAGCAAAGACTCTACAGTCCTGTTCTCCCCCTGTGGAGATGAAGGGAAATCCTGCCACTTAATTCAGCTGGTCCTCAATGAACAGACAAACAAAAAGGTCCCTCGAGTGTCACATTTTGCCCCAAGTAAAACACGAACTAGGAGGAGGGCTGAGAAACCCAAATGTCAGTCTATTGCTAAACCCCATCCACTCACTGCTTCCTTGAAAACCAGAAAGAGTACTTGAGAAAAACAAGGAGAGCAGACATAAAGCTAGTGTTTTTAGCTCCATGAGCCCAAGACTGAAGAAAAGAATAAACCAATGTCCACTTTGTGGACAGCTTTCAATGGTAGTGGCCACTAAAAAACAAGCAGAGAAGTTTAGACACAATGTTAAAAATTGCTTTTCAAGGATTCTATCTATAGATAATAAACTTATTAAATTCTTCATTAAAATTAAGTATTTATGTTTAGTGGGTACTCAGGTAAGCCTGAAACCAACAGATTTAACTTGTATCACCTGCTGCCTGAACACAGGTCTCATTCCTTATAAGAAGGACTAAGTGCTCATTAGAATAAATAGGAGAAGTCCTCTACTTTTCTCCAGAATGCCTTCAAGCTGTCCAAACTCATCAGGTCCCAAGAATTCTTAATGAATGTACAGGCCACAGTCCTCAATTTTGCACTTAGTGGACTTGTCTCAGGAGGGGCTGGTTAGAAATCTGAGCGTCAATCACAGTTGACTCTATCCTTCATAGTAAGAAATTTCCTCTTTCAACCTTTATGTTAGGAAATCAACCCCTCTTCAGACACATCAAAACTCATGAATTATTCTCTGCTAAAAACGTTCTAAGTTTGTTCTTCGTGAAAATTACTTAATATGTTTTGTTCGGGGAAAAAAACCCCTTTCTGATTTATTCTGGAATATCCCTCGTGATTTATCCTATTAAATTCTGAACAGATTTCATCTCCACAAATGACACTGATTCTCACTAAATAAAATCCTCTGACCTTCAAGACAGCTCCAGCCTGACAGCTGAGTCTCCATCTGTATTCCTTTCCAATGACAAAAGGCTGGGGGGGTATTATTTCATTTACCTGCACGTCACTCACACTAAGCAAGTGGCTTCAGCCCTGGTGGACAAAGTTCCCTGTGGGAATCCATCATCCATTTTGATCAGGACCTTGCATTTTATGCTGACTCTCCCAACTAAGACCATCTGAATGTCAGTCACCTTTGAGCTGTTCATAATCTCTGTTTTGCATAGGAGGTAGACAAGAGGAGGACTTTTTATCTGGCACTTTGAAATCTTTAACATCTTCATAGAAACATAGGATGTGTTGGGTTGGAGAGGACTTTCAAAGGTCATCTAGTCCAACCCCCCTGCAGTGAGCAGGGACATCCTGCACTAGATCAGGTTGCTCAGAGCCTCATCAAGCCTGGCCTTGAATGCCTCCAGGGATGAGGCTTCCACCACCTCTATGGTCAACCTGTTCTGGTGTCTCACTACCCTCGTGATGAAGAACTTCTTCCTAAAGTCTAAACTCCTATTATCCTGCTCTACTTTAAAGCCTAATGCATTAAACTTCATCCTAATGCTCCATGTCCTTACAAACAGTCCCTCTCCAGCCTTTCTGACTGAACCTTTTCAGGTACTGGTAGGCTGCTATAAGGTCTCCCTGGAGCCTTCAAGGTACGGCCAAAATGAATTGGAGGTGAGCTGGTTTTCCCTGTACACTTGTGATATGATGATACCCTGGAAAAGCACCGTGAAATCACAGACCACAGCAATCCCAGATGTCTGAAGTTTCACACAGGCTCTCCTGTACATCTGGCTTATTCCTTTCCTCCCTAAGAGACTTAACTGAAAGTATTATCAAGCTTGACAGTCTCTTCTTCCAAGGAACAGCCAATAGCCTGAGGAGAAAATAGCCTCAAGTCATGCCAGGAGTGGTTTAGTTTGGATATTAGGGAAAATTTTTAAACTGAAAGTATTATCAAGCACTGGAACAGGCTGCCCAGGGAAGTGGCTGAGGCAGCAGCCCTAGAGGTATTTAAAAACTCGGTAGACATGGTGCTGAGGGATCTGGATTAGTGGTGGTTCTGGCAGTGCTGGGTTAATGTTTTGACTCAATAGTTTTAAATATCCTTTCCAATCTACATGATTCTATGTAGTACTATAATAGATGTATGGGCTTTAATCAAAAGTTGATATTCTCTTGGGCCCAGACCTCATATCCTCCTCAGAAGGAGTCTGATGATGGAACCTCCCATTCCAGAGTAGGAATTCAGATCCTAAGGAATAAAGATGAGAAAGGGAGAAGGTCCCTGGTTTCAGCAGGTTACCTATAATGTGTCAGAATGGCAGACTGCACCTTGTCATTGGCTTCTGATAAAAGCTAGGAGACTCATCTCACTAAGCTTTAGATGGCTGCAGAGTGGATGTTTACATCAGAACTGGCTGTGACAGCTCCCTTTAGAGGCACTGGAGAGAAAGACCCATCTTTGGTGTTGTGATTTGTCTGACTTATTTTCAACATTCATCTTACAAGATGAACTGCATCTTAGTTTCTCAAACACAAGGGCATCTACCAAAGGATAGATGGTAATGGTAACAGCACAGCTCTGGCTTCCACAGTGGTTAACAGACAGGAGCAGTCACAGCCCCAAAATCAGACCTGAATAGAGACCCCTGGGGCTACTTTGGATCTGATATCTGTGTTTAAAATCACCTCTAAAACTTACTATGTTGGCTGCCTCAATCCCTTCTGAGCCTTGCTGGCCACATGAGTTTGCTGGTGACTAAAGAACTACTGAATTCCTGTAGCCAAGTGCTTTTTGTTCACCAGGGCTGTGTTTCCATGGCTTCATGCTAAGCACCCCGCAGCTCACAAACAGGATTTTATTATAGCTTGTGTGAAGTACTGATATATTTTTTTTCCCCCTGGATGACATTCAATAGATTAATACATAAGGAGGCCACACAGTGCACTGAGAGGAATTTACACTTGGCCTTTTAGTGTTTTCAGTTTGTGTGCAATGCCCAAAGCTCTTCCAGTGTCACAGGCTAGATAATAAAACTTCCCAGTAGTGCCATAAGCCAACCCAGAGACTGCAAAGGACTTCTGATTTGATCCTCAGGCAGTTTTCTGAGACACCTCTCTTTCCCAATAGTTAAAGGTTTGTCTCTCTAAAGTATGAATGGAAACAAACAAGAGAATCATAGAATGGCTTGGGTTGGAAGGGACCCTAAAGATCATCTAGTTCCAACCCCCCTGCCATAGGCAGGGACACCTCCCACTAGACCAGGTTGCTCAGTGCCTTGTCCAGCCTGGATGTTTAACATTTCCAGGAAGGGGGCATTCACAACCTCTCTGGGCAACCTGTTTCAGTGTCTCACCACCCTCACAGTAAAGAAATTCTTTCTTATCTCCAGCCTAAATCACCCCTCTTCCAACTTGCATCCATTACTACTAGTCCTGTCATCCTGCACCCTATTAAAAAATCCTACCCCAGCCTTTCTGTAGCCCCCTTCAGGTATTGAGAAGCTGCTATGAGGTCCCCTCTGAGCCTTCTCCAGGCTGAACAACCCTAACTCCTTCAGCCTGTCCTCATAAAGGAGGTGCTCCAGCCCTCAGAAGAACAATATAGTTAAGTGTGGCCACTTTTTAATATATTTACAGGACGGAAATGCCTCATTGCTGTCCATGTTCCCGCAGAGGAAAGATAATCAACTGCAAACTCTTCTTGCCATGCTTGGAAAAAGTCATGAGCTTCTATCAGCCCATCAAGACAGGGTTGTAGACAGACACGATGGAGTAAATCCCTGTTAATCTCTTACTGAGTGGCAGATGGGTGTAAAACTTGGAGGCATCACAATTTGGTGATGCTTTTTGGCTTAGCTGACATCCCTCATGTTGACACACTGCCATTTTGGCTGTTTAAGAGTTAGATCTTGGCTACCTACACTTTGCTGTAGAGCCAAGCCTCTTAGTTGGTAGCTGCAGAACCTCTGGAGACCAAGCTCACCACAGATTATGTAATAGGGAGAAATCCTTTCCCCTGAAGAGAGGAAACTTCTGCATATGGATTGCAACTTTTCCAAATCTCTAAGGTTCACTCCTGCGGATCTCAGCCTTTGCAACTGTTGCCTGTCAATGGTGTCAAGCTTAGGATCTTCTGGAGCTCAAAGCACTGGAGCTTTAGCTAAGATGACACCCACTCATTTCCCTGTGAATTGGGAAGGAAGAGGCTTCCTAACAAGAAGAATTATGGCAAATGACACAGAACAGCTGCTAACTCTCATGGATGATTCTCTGAATGTAATCACAGATGGGAATACATGATCTAGAGCTCCTCACCTCCTTCCTCCCTCACTCATCCCCTTTGGACTGCATTGAAAGAAGCAGGTCTTGGCTTGCTTTCATTTAATTTCTCGGATTTTAGGAACTGCCTAAAGGCTGAAGCCCTGCCAGCTTTGTAAGGCTCCAGTGGCATCTGCAACATTCATGGCCAGTCCATATATCTTCATTCAGTTACTGCCTTCCTATATAAAAGCTCCTCTTTTACCAGGAATTCAGCTGCTGCCCTTCACTGTCAAAGTGGGTGCACTTTAGTGGCTGTGTGTTTCTCAGGCATTTAAGGATAAAACCTGGCTGTTCCAAAGAGAGAGGAGTGCTTCTACTGACTTCAAATGATATGAAAGAGGAGCTGGGGGGCTGGAAATCAGCCTGATGAAGACAGCCAGGGCAGAGGTCTTAAGTACCAACCTCCCAGCCCTGCTAATAGAAGCTTTGGGCCAGTCCACTACACAGCTGAAGCTCAGCCCTTCACTAATGTTCTGGCAATAAGACAAAAAACCAGTTTCTAGTCTATTCCATTTCCAGGCATGCAGATAAAAGGAACATTCCCAGGTTTGCACTGTGAAGTCAAAGAAACAGTAAATACAAAGCAAGTAGCGAGAAAAATCCCCAATACCAAATGCAAAAAGAAAACCAAATAAAAAGATAAGCCCATCCCAACACCACAAATCTAAGCTTCTAATTTAGCAAGCAGCTGGGGAAAAGTATGGGGAGCTTGTCAGAGCCAGAGAAGTCCCTGCAAACACAGACAGTGACAGGAGGTTGACATCTCCCTGAATGCAATTGATTTGATCAAATCCACTGAAACTCTTGTGAACCCAAATGACAAATATTCCTGATGACAAAGCTCCAATTTAGGAGTCTCGCTTTCATCTTGTTTCCTTGTCATTACTCTATTATTGCATTTCCTGGCTGAGGTTCTGAGTCGTGCTACCTCCTACCTGATCCTGACAGACTTTCACATAACCTGAAGGCTCTCTATGAACTCATAAAGGAAAAGAGTTGCAAAAACTTCCTTTTCCTTGCTGCCTGATCTGAGTCTCAAGGGTTCAAGTCCCTTCCCAGGTAAAAGGCTTGTCAGAGTTGGGTTGATGGTTTGACTCAGTGATCTGAAAGGTTCCTTCCAACCTAACTGATTATTACTGTCATTACTGTTACTATGATGGGTGATGCTGGGGTACATCTGGCACTTCATTATGTCTATTTAAACTCCCTAAACTCAACAAGAAGATATTTCACCATATAAGAATTCTTTTTGCCATCATATCTGTTTCCATTGACCTGCATCCTGACATTGACTCATTGTACTTTTTTTGGATAATTCCCACCCACTTTTTCTTCCACCCTCCTCCTCTCATTACCCTGATACCTCCACTCTTTTCCCTGCCTACAGCTGTAACAACCCATGCAGAAGTCCCCGTGCCTCTGCTCCATGATTAGCAGCTCTACTTTTGATGACTGATTGCCTTTGCCAGTTTTAATCACGCCAGCTTCATCTGCTATTGAATCATCTGGAAATGGCACTGGTGGCTCACTGTGTAACAACATGCAACAAGACAGGGAGTGGCAGAAGAATTCTTCACTGGTTGGCTTACCTATGTCTGAAATCTTTATTTCTGACAGAAGGCAGGAAAGCAGGGAATAGAAGAAAGAACGAGGTGTTAGCAGCTCAGTTCGAGGCATTATTAGCAGATTGAAAACTTGACAGTAACCGTATCATACAATGCAATAATAAATAAAGACTTAGCTGGAATGACACTGATATATTTTGTATTAGATATGATTTGGCAGCGAGCTCACTTCTGTACCACTGCGTATAACAAAGGAGGTGTGATCTCACCTGCCTGGAGTTATTCGCTTACATGGGAGATAGGACCAGGCAGAGTTTATAATTCAGAGCAATACTGAGCTAAATATATGCAGATGCAGATATCTGTGTTGGGTTTGGGGTTTTTTTCACTCTCTTTGTGATTTACAAAGGTAACTTAGGGGTTGCCCAGTTAACGGGTGGTAGTTCATTGCCATCATCTACTGAACTCCAGCCCAGAGGACTGAGATTTTGCCCAGTTGGACATTTTTCATGGGTCCAGCCACATGCTCAGCTGCAGTTCTCTGCAACCCACAACAAATTTCCTTTCCTCACCGCAACAGAACGCTGCTCTTATCCCCCTCCTCCCCAAAATGAAACCCAAAAGCCAAACAGTGAAGGTGTTAATCCCCAAGGAGATGCTGATTCGAGAAGACATAAGCAAACTCCATTCAGTCCAAAAAGCAATGAGTCTTGCTTCCATAGCTTTTAGCCTGTTGGTATCTGAACCCACTTACTTTATAGCACACCAGAGCGAAGAAATGTTTATTAGATGCAGTAACCTAAGTGTTTGCCCAGACAAAGCAGCAATCGCTTCAGCAGATTTAACTCTGGAGGAAATTTAACTCTGTGTTTCTGCACAAAAGCCAGCAAGGCTGCTCTGTCAAAACTTCTAATTTTCCCTTTTCCAATCAGGAAATAATCTGCAAAACCTCAGCTGGGTCTGGCATTACCACTCACAAAGAAACAGGGATCAGGTTTTCAAAATGGTACTTCTGGGAATGAGATTTTAATCCTACTCAGTTGTAGTGGGATTTGGGCCCCAAATCACCTAGGTTCTTTCTGGAAATCTCACCTTTGGTCATTAAAATAACTCTCTGGCACTGGAAGAACATAAAGTTCTTTCACATGGACCTGGTTTGTAGATTTATCACAATTTCCCACCTTACCAACATGAGAGACATCATGTTCTGGTGTCTCATGTAATAGAATAGCAAGAATCAGGTTCTTGCTTACTTACTCTAAAGTTTGTTTACTTCCTTATTTACCCCAACTTTTTGAGATATGACTGTTTCCATGATTCCTTATTATTTCCTCCTGATTTCCTTGTCATCCTCTGAGCACTCCAAGAGTTATCCTGTAAGGGCCAACCTTGTGGCTTTCTATATTTCTTTTCTCACACTCCATAATCTATGACAAAAGTTCTTTATGCCAACTAAGACCCTCAGCAAGGTCTAATGACTGTGGTGTGTTTGTAAAGAAGAGACTAATTGGACCTTGCACTAATTGTGTCACAGACCAACTCTCATTTTTAACTGTGGCCTTGTGGAGTAAATAGGAATAGAAAGCAACGATGTATGAGACCCTGTAGCTCCACTTAGCTGTCTAGTAACCTTCCACATGGAGTCCTTGCAGAAATGGAGCTTTACTTATGTCCCAGCAACCAGTAGAGTTTGTACTTTCTCAAAGATTCTCACTTTCAGGCCAGATCTTGAGAGGTAAATGGGAATGTGAATCTTCCTACCACACTAACCTCACATTGACCTCTCAGGACTTTAATTCAGGTCCTTCAAGCAAAGAAGTCTCATTCATAAGCACTAATTTAACTCTATTCACTTTCCTGGAGTGAGTCTTGTCTGGCCACAGAGCTCAGAATCAGGCTCTGGTGCTTTGAAGTGGGTTATTATATTTGTTATTATATTTTTAGACAGGAAAAATATACCAAATAGTGAAATTGAAATCTTGATATAGTCACAATTTCTGTCCGTTCTTCAGAACTAAGACCAATCTATATTTATCCCTCCTCTTCTTTGTTTTTAATGGATGTTCCTTCACAATCCTCCCTATTTCTCCTAATAATTTTTTTATCTTTGTTATTTGGGGTTAAAAGGGAACACTTTCCTTACTTTCAGATGATCCACCTACAAGTTCACCCTGACACAGCTGTTCTGTTGGGAACTGAGAGGAGATGATAAACTTGTCCCCAGAAAAGCAACTGGAAAACCTAGTTTGTGACTCCCTAGGTGATCATCCCATCTTAATTATGATCATCTGTCCTGATTAACCTCAACACATCACCATCAGTGCTGTGTCCTTCCACATTCAGGTTATATCAGAGGTTCATTGTTTGAGAAATCCCACTGATGTCTATCTCCACTAAAAGGCAGATCTCAACACAGTTTGATTTAGCAGCACAGAAATGGTGTCAATATATTTTGTGTGTGATTCAATTCTGGAAGAACTTGTTAGGCTTGTGTTTCTCTGGTGTAAATCAAAGTCATCAGAGTTGCAGAAGAGGCAAATCTAGACAGTTTTTATTTGTATATTTTTTTCTGGTTTGTGGTGGGGTTTTTTTTAAGGGTTTTGCTCATTTTCCTTTTGAGTACATATAGGATTTCTGCAGAACTTAAGGGTATCATTAAAATGGCCACATTCAGCACAGTGTACCTCAGCTCCAGGATGTTGGTGACATTGCCAGAGGGAAAGATCCTTCGGATGTAGTTGAAATCTCCAACATAAAGACTTCCATCAGACCCACAGGTTAAGGCAACAGGAGCCAGGAGCTTGTTCCCATCTGCAAGACCATTGCAGCTTGGACAAGAAATGCTACGTCTGCGGCCATTGCCCATAATGCTTCCAATTACAGGAGGTTGTTGGGAAATAAACTGGTTTTCCCCATTTCCTTTGTGCAAGATGCCTAGAGAGAGAAAACAGTAATAAGGAAATTAAAGAGAGACAGGAAAACTGAGAACAAAGTGAGCCTGAACTGGAAATGCTGGATGCCAGCTGAGAAATTTGTCAAGTAACAAGGAGGCTTGCCGTATTTCATAGTATTATTTTGTGATGAGTTCAAATGAGGTATCTCAAGTAACTATTTTTTATAGACCCATTTACTGCAGAATAAAAGCATGTAGGAAGAACAAGGCTGTCTTTACCCTTGAAAGAGACACACTTCTCATCATCTCATGAATTTTTACTTGCCCTTTCTGTCCCATCTCACCCTGCAGATTGCAGCCTATCCGGAAAAAAAAAAAAGAAATTACAATGCTTATGGAAAGGTAGGGGAGATGAAGAGCATGGTACATTCTCTGGAGAAATGTTTCATGTGCAGAGCTTTAGAGGAGCTCTGCCTATTCTCTCTGTAAGTGCAGTACTTTCAGCAGTGCTGTTTGCTCCCATACCACTGTGATCATCCAGAGGGACACATTCCATCTTCTGAATGTGTTTTGGTCAGCTTTCAAGCCTCCTTGCTACAGCCCTGAGAGGCCTTCAAGGACTCTGGCACCTTCTATTTTCCCTTATGACCCATGAAACCTCTCCTTCCTTTAGTACACTCCACACTGGTGGATTTAAGTTCAATAGATTTAATCTGAACAGGCTCTTCTTTGTTATTACAGGACCATATTGCTTGTTAACACCCTTCTTTTAAGACACTATAAAGTTTGACATGTTCACATTCAACTGCTTTGTGATGGTCAGCTTCTTTTGCATTTACACACACCAAATTGCTACTTCATGCTGGTTACTAAAAATAATTGGTTAGTAGAACACATGAGAGAGTCTATGGATCAGTCAGGTTTCTTTCCTCTCCTTGAATTCTTTGCAATAAATGGGCCTTGTAGCACTGCATTATTCCTGTCATGTGTCACAGACAACCTACCACTTTGAATGTTGAGAGCATGGTGTTTGTCCAGGGACCATCCTCCAAGTTTGGAAGCATCAATTTCATAACCCTGAAGGACAGCTGTCCTCTTCTCCCACAGGATCAAGTCAGGACAGGATTCATACTCGTAACCTACTGAAACTACAAACAAGAGAGAAATAAAAGACCTAGATGAGTAATCCAGTAACAGTTTCAACTGAAATGGGACAACTGCCAATTTAATTTACAATGCCATCACTGCAATGCACAGTCCTATTATAATATTAGGGCTCACTGAATCACAGAATATGTCAAGTTGTAAGGAACCTTTAAAGGTCATCTAGTCCAACCCCACTGCAGTAAGCAGGAACATCTTACACTAGATCAGGTTGCTCACATCCTCATCACGCCTGGCCTTGAATGCCTCCAGGTATGGAGCCCCCACTATCACCCTAGCCCCCTGTTCCAGTGTCTCACCATCCTTATGGTGAAGAACTTCTTCCTAATGTCTAATCTAAACCTGCCCTGCTCTAGTTCAAAATCACTGTCCTTGTTCTATCACTACATGCCCTGGCAAATTGTCCCTCTCCAGCTTCCTTGTAGGTCTCCTCCAGGTCCTGGCAGGCCACTATAAAGTCTTCCCACAGCTTTCTCTTTCCCAGGCTGAACAACTTTCAGGTGCTACAGTCTTCTGGTCATGTTTTTCTCTTTAAAGGCCATCCTGCACTTAAAAAGGTCAACACAGTTGTAGATGTTGGGCAAATGTGCCCAGTATTTAAAAAGTACTGGTTTAAAGACATAGTTTAATACAGGGAATATTCAAAAGCACAAACCACCACTGGAATTATAAATAGAAGCATTTTCCTCCTACACACTATTTTTGATCAAAGACTGCATGACAGGAACTTGCTAAAAAATCATGGTCTTTCTTGGAAAGTAAAGTCTTATTTAAACAAGGCATGGGGCAGAAAGTTCCTTGGAGAGAGCAGTCTTGGGCCAGTTAGACTTGTGGTCACTGTTAATGTCAAAGGGTCAGCTTGCCATGATGTGCTGTCTAATCAGAGCCTTTCAGGAGTGACACTGAGGAACATGTGGCAGTTGCTTATGAGTAAAATGATGTCTGTACATGGAAAATCATGTTTTTGAGAGGATAATGTGTCCTTTCTCAGAAGAGACAGGACTGATTTCATTGGGCTGCTTTTCTTCCACATTACCTGATCTTTTCACCACTAATAGCTGAAGCTGAGCAGAACTGCAAGTTCTACACAAATGAAAAGCAATTACATAGCTCTCTTTTTTTTTTTCACTAGATAATAATAAAGGTCTGATCTGACAAGTTTCCTAGCCTCCTTGAAAAGTGCTGAGCACAGAGCAACCTCAAGATTCCCCATCAAATACAGCCTTTTGCACAATCAGATACCATCAGAGGAAGATACAATTTAGGAAAAGTTATTTTCCACAGAACAGTAGAGGTTAGAAGGGACCTCTGGAGATCAAGTCAAACTCCCTGCCGAAGTAGGTTCACCTACAGCAGGTCAGGTTTGGAATGCCTCCAGAGACAGAGACTTCACTACCTCTCTGGGCAGCCTGTGCCAAGGCTCTGCCATCCTCACAGTAAAAAAGTTCCTCCTCATGTAGGACATTGAGCTATTGGAGCGGGTCCAGAGGAGGGCCATGAAGATGGTCAAAGGGCTGGAGCAACTGCCCTATGAAGACAGGCTGAAGGAGTTGGG
>VZTY01020516.1:0-19608 GCA_013400935.1 Turnix velox
ATGTTGTTGGCTCATGTCCAGCTGTTTATCCACCTGGAGTCCTGTGTCCAGCTCTGGTGCCTTCAGCATAAGAAGGACATGGACTTGCTGAAGAGGGTCCAAGGCTGGAGCACCTCTCCTATGAGGACAGATGGAGAGAGTTAGGTCGTTCAGCTTGGAAACCTTATAGAGGTCTGAAGTACCCTAAGGGGACTTACAAGAAAGTTGGGGAGGGGCTGTTTGCCAGGGCATGTAGGGAAAGAGAAATGCGTAAATGTATTTGCAATGGCTGATAACAAATGTGCAGGCTGAGTGACAAAACTGTGAAGATAAGCTCAACCACAGCATATCTGAGGTGCACAGACCAGATGCACTGTCTGTAAATGGTTTTGTAAAGAGAAAAATCCCAGAACTTTCATGTCAAACACGTCAAGAAATTAATGGGCCAGCTCCCACACAGAAATTTTTCACTAACAGTGATCTACAAATCATCTCCTGAAGGTTTTATGCTCAGGAAGCTGAAATACATGTAGAAGTAGGGAAGGAAGGGCAAGAGTGCTGAGTGGACACTTGGGTGACTAATGTTAATAAGATCCCTGCCTCTGGCTTTGCCTCCCATTGCAAGAGATGAGCAATATGGAGCACACTAAATGAAGGCATCTTGTTAGAGGTATATATAGAGGTATGATGTCTGCAGATGAAAAAAATAACTATCAGTGGGGTGGATCTGCATTTTCCCAGGATTACAGAGATTTATGGGATAAAATATTTTCCCCAAAAATACCTGAAGAGGAAAGAGTTTCCAATTTTTCTACTAGAGGTAGCTTTGACAGAAGTATCCAGACTGAATAACCTATTTAGACACACTTTGTGGGAACAGTTTTTGACCTTCTTATGAAACGTGACCTAAGGAAAAAGGTGTTTGTTAGAGGTGTACAAAATTGCTTACCTTCTGTAAGGTTTGCTTTATGCCTGTTAGGAGATACAAAGTTTGGACGTGGCAAAAAGAAGGTGCACAAAGATGTGTGGGTACAAAGGTATTATGTATTGAAAGAAACGCACTGAAAGTGAGAAGAGGGTCTAATTGTAGTTGCCAGAAAATTTGGAAAAATACCTTCTGCTTCTCTAGTGATAAGGACATCTCTTTTATACACTGTTCAGAAAGCCCCACCACGAGGGGTTTGTGACAAAGGGCATTCTAACAGCAGAAAAATATTTTGTTGTCTTGAAACTGGACGTGCTTGTACTGAAAAAGAGTTTGTAGGGGAGTGCTGAGGGCTTTAAGTTGGTTTTTTTTCTTTTTCCCTTAGTATGTGCTGACAATGAGAATGAACTAGAGGCAGACCAGCAGATGGACAACTTGTACCTGAAAGCTTTGGAGGGATTTATTGCCGTGGTGACACAGGATGGAGACATGATTTTTTTGTCAGAGAATGTCAACAAATACATGGGGCTTACCCAGGTAACTTGTTCCCTAACAGCTTCCTGTCTTTGTAATACAATTCCTAGAAACGAGTCCTATGCCTAAATGCAGAAAAAACAGCTGCTTGTCACTGGCTGGAAATAAAATGTCTTATTTCTCAAGCAGGCAGCCTGCACATCAAACAGCAGTGGGAGCTTTTCCTCTCCCATTCAGGATGATAATCTCTTTGGTGACTGCAAATTTACTTTCATAGATACTATCATCTTGTGTCTGAAACTGTGGAACAGAGGGGACAGAGCTGCCCTTTTGGATCCCTCTTTTTCTGCTTTGTGGATTGAGGGGATTTTACTTCTGTGTTGAAAATAACCAGAGGTGTTGACTGTTAAGTGCATCATGCAAAATCCAAAGATAAGAGTCAAATTCTGGGAAGAAAATCAGAACTTAAATATAGGATGAATAAACTAGGGGGTCAGAGGATTTTTGCCTGTGAGCATCCTATGGATGCCATTAGTTCTAGTGACCATCAAATTTGGTAGAGTTCAAAAAAAGATAAATATAATTACTTTTTTTTTTTTTTTTGCTAAATACAGTTCTTACTTCTGTGCAGGTGGAATTAACTGGACACAGCATTTTTGACTTCACTCATCCATGTGACCATGAAGAAATTCGAGAGAATCTGAGCCTGAAAAATGGTAATAATGAAAATAGGAAAGATTCACGGCTTTTTCAGTAACCAAATGAAGTAACTGGCTGATAGTAGAGATCTGTTAGTCATGGAAAAGGAAATTTTATGTTCCTGAAGTAATTCTTAAACAGTTGTATGTTGACTTGTTTTGTTTTGCCAAATATTGCTTATGTAATGAAAACAATACAACCATGTTTTAAGGATTTTCCCTTCAAGTTAAGGCAGGCTTAATGTTCTCATTTGCAACACTTTGCAAAGATTTATGTGCTGCAAGATAAAACATGGAGTTAAATGCTCAAAGTCCCATTGAAGTTCCACTTAAAGTTTTAGGTCTGAGCTCTACAAACTGCTCTTCAGTGGCCCCTGCAACTTTGATGGTTTCTGCAGGTAAATTTATGTAAGAATTAGTTTGTTATTTCTATCACATCCTTCATGTCTATTAATAGAAGAAATCAGGATGGAAAACTGAGAAAATTCATTTGCCATTTTCCTCATACAGGTCCAGGCTTTGGGAAGAAAAACAAAGAGATGTCCACTGAGCGTGACTTCTTCATGAGGATGAAATGCACTGTTACCAACAGAGGCAGAACTGTTAACCTCAAGTCTGCCTCATGGAAGGTAGTATGTTTTAGCCATAATACATGGAGGGTTTTTTAGTATAAAAATATACCTTCCCAGGATAAGAAAGTATATTTTAAGTTGGTTTCTCATTCAAAAATCCTTATTTCAGGTTTTGCACTGCACTGGACAAGTTAAAGTCTATAACACTTGCCCTCCTCACTCTCTGTGTGGATATAAAGAGCCTCTTCTCACCTGCCTTATAATTATGTGTGAGCCTATTCAGCATCCTTCAAACATTGATATTCCCCTGGACAGCAAGACCTTCCTGAGTCGCCACAGCATGGACATGAAGTTTACCTACTGTGATGACAGGTAAACTTGGCTGATTTTGCCTTTCTGTGGGTGTTTTTATGTTCTTGAACCAAACAAGCAGTCCTTCCAAATGTCCTCCTATGTGAACCTGCTAAGCAAGAACTAGAAGGTACAGTCTTTTACCAAGACAGTTGTTCATTGGGTCACTTAAATGTCTTTCAAATCTGAGTTTAGGCAGCTTGGTACTCTTGTTGTATTTATTCTTTCTGCTCAGTGAGGAATTCAAGTTCACTGGCAGAAGATAAGGCAATTTAGAGACATAACAAACTTAGGAATATGCAGGATTTCTGTGCTCATTTTTTTAAGAGAATGTCTCAAATGCCATAGCTTACAGACTTTAGTCAAGGACTGTCTCATGGTTGGTTTGACACAGGATACTGTTACCAGTTAACTGGAAAGTACTTTATGCTCCAAATTAGCTAAGGATTGCTAAGGCATCTGCAATGAGGTTGCAGCCTCTTGCTCAATTAGAAGCAAACAGCATTTGCTGGTTATTTATCTGTTCCTTTCAGTGATGAAATGAAGGGGAGAGGTATATCTTGGGTCAAGCAAGGGGCTGTGTTGTCCTCTCCCCAACATACCCTTCTTAAGTAAAAAAATTCAGATCCTCCTTGTCTCTGCCTGCCTGATTTTCCTTGGGATCTCTATTCATTTCATACCATCTACCTCTTCTCCTTGTCTATGTGTTGTAGCAACAATCTCCCCCTATGGAGTGAGCCATGAAGTATCCTCCCATTCTCCATTTCCCCAGAAAGCCATCTGTTTTACTGTGGCTTTGGTGTTTGTTTGGGGATTCTTTCAGTTCATGAGATCATTCCTGAATTTAATGTGAAGATTTCTGTCTAATGGGACTGTTCTTCTGAAATCCAGAGGTTCATGGAACCGCTGAGGTCTGTAGGGTTATCAGTGGGATTAGATGTACTCTTGCATCTTAGGCAAAAACTCACAGGGGTGAGATCTTGGTTATTTTATTTCACCCTTTGGGGTTTTGAAAAACTTGTGCTTAGCAAGATTATTATTTTAAACAATGTGATAAAGCAACCCTATAAACTAGCAGCATTAGCAGCTTTGGGGGAGGGCAAGATTACAAGTCTGAAACTTGTTATTGACCTCCTTCTGACCTCCCTGAGAATTCAGCAGCGATTGTGCTGCATCTAGAAACGTCCTCTGATGTAACTGCAATAGAATAGACTACTTTTTCTGTCTTTTTAATACTTTCACGATGAAAATACTAACATTAAGAGTAATATTTGGCTTCTAGGGGCAGCGGAGGCAATAATGTAGTAACTCTTAATTAAAAGCAATGTATCTCTGAATTACTGGGGACATTCAGTGGCAGGCTTGAGGGGAATACCAGAGGATTTTACATCATTCACATGTCTCCACCAGACCTGATGCAGAAGCAATTATAAATGAGAATTAGAAGGACCAATGCTATCCCATTTAAAGATATATATACTTATTTTAAAGAGAATGACATATTATAGAATCATAGAATGGTTTGAGTTGGAAGGGACCTTAAAGATCATCCAGTTCCAACCCTCCTGCCATAGGCGGGGTCACCTCCCACTAGATCAGGTTGTTCAATTCCTCATCCAGCCTGGCATCCTTTCTTAAATAGTGGGGGATTTACAGGGAAAACTTCCTTAAATAGTAGGAGATTTACAGGGAAAACTTTACACATGATGGTGAAATAAAACAACTTTTTCTTCAGGATTTAACTTGTGGGGGATTTCAGATTTTCTTCAAAAACAGGTGTCTTTCACTAGATGTTTTTGACTGATTTTTTCATTCATGTTTTATTGTGATTATGATAAAGCTGTAAAAAGATAGCCATGCCAGAAAAGGATGAGACCTTGTGAACCTTCCAGGTTCTTCCCAGCAGATCCCCCTGGCTCTCACTTCCCTCTCAGAGGGACATTGATTTCTCTCCAACAGGTGACATACCACTAGACACATAAAAATGCAAACCCCTCAGCTGTTCTTATCAAACTTGATGCTGTTGTTAGACAAATTGTATTGAAGGAATAGTTTAGGCCAGGAATGTAAATCCAGGCTGAGGAGTCATGGGGGAAAATCAGCATGTGCCAGTCAGATGTTTAAACCCTTTTCAACCTGCTCAAGCCTTTCTGCAGTGAAGCAGCAGGGCTGACACAGCTCTTTTCTCTGTAAGAGAGACTGTCTGTTTCTAGTTCAGAGCTGATAAGATTGAGGGCAGTGAGTCTACTTCAGCTTCCACAGTGATTTGCTGTGGACAGGTCTGCTTACAGGGAGATTTTAAGTTTGTATTTTTGAAACATTTAGTTAAGGAATTTCTGAGGAAGTGCTTTAATGAATGGCCGCCTTGCTGGATGTTCCTGCTCTGGCAGCAGGATTGGACAAGATGATCTCTTGAGGTCCCTTCCAATCCCTGACATTCTGTGAAGCAGCCACCCTCAGTGTGAAGCTTCAGTGGGGACAGAAGGGAGCTGCTCTTGTACATGAGGCTGAAATTTATCCCTGAGGAAAATGAAGATCTCTTGTCTGTCACAAAGCAACATGAAAAATATGAGCTGGGTGCCTTTCAGCACTTCCCAACAAAACCTAGCTAAGTGCCTTGATTCTTTAGGATGCTCCTCAGCAGGGTGAGGGACAGATGCAATATGAATCACGTGACACTGGCCATCCACCATTTAAAATGTGTGAAACACTCTTTCATATATTTCGCTTTCCAAAAATAACTCATATATGAGAGACTATGACCCACCAGTAGATAGGTGTGATAGATTTGTGTTCTTAAAACAGCTTTTGTAAGGTGATGAGCCTGTAAAGAAAGGTTTGTGAGATATAAGCAATAAAAGTAGGTTGTTCTGTTAAATGCCTGCTTCAGCCATCCTTGGAGGGTGTTTTTACAATGTTCCTTTGTACCCCCTTTATCTTGGCTAAGTGGTTTACAGGAAGGATTATTTTAGCTGTAATACGGAAATGCTGATCAGTGGTTACAATTCAGAAATTCAAGTGAGGATTTAGTTGAGCTGCATGGGGCTTTTGTGTCAGGGAGATTTTGCCAAGGAGGGTGTTGTAGTCAAGAAAAAAATGCAATTATAGTAGAATCATAGAATGGTTTGGGTTGGAAAGGACCTTTAAGATCATCTGGTTCCAAACCCTCTGCCATGGGCAGGGACTCCTCCCACTAGGTCAGGCTGCTCAGTGTCTCATCCAACCTGGCCTTAAACACCTCCAGGGAGGGGACAAGTCAGCNCCCCTTTGGGTATTGAGATGCTACTATGAGGTCCCCTTGAGCCTTGTCTTCTCCAGGCTGAATAACCCCAACTCTTTCAGCCTGTCCTCATAAGGGAGGTGCTCTTCTGGTCATCTTCGTGAGCCTCCTCTGGAGCTTCTCCAATAGCTCAATGCTCTCCTCCAACGTCCACATCACAAGCTAGTGCCCTGGCACTGGCATACTGAAATGTTTATGTTCTTCAGTACCTTGAAGGCATTGTCACAAGAAACCCTGTTAGTTAGTCTTTTTTCCTTTTTCTTGGTTGGAACATTCTAATGGAAGAGCTGAATAAGAAAAATGAGAATGTGCTGTGATTTGGATTAGGATGGTACAGGAAGATGCAGTGCCAAAAGTGTTGATCCTGATTTGGATTCTCCTTATAAATGTGTATATGTGGGATCAGGGATTTGCCTAAATGAAAGTGAACTGTAATGTGCTTCCAGTAATGTTCCTGTAAAAGAGAGACATGAAGGCAAAAGACCTTATATGAAGTTTTAAGTCAGTGTGCCATTTGACCTATATTAAGGAATATTTTTAAATTATATGAGAACACAAATATGCATTTGAAAGGGCCTCCTGTCCCTCCATCCCTGTTTAGGGTGAAAATGCAGTATAGAGACAACAGTGGTGATACCTGAGGCCAAAGATCCAAATTTGGTAGAACTGGCTTTTGATTTGTGCCATGTTTAAGAAAAAAAAAACATAACAAAGTTCTTTTATGAATAACAAAGCTTTGATTTATATAGATCAAACAAGTAAGTAGGAGAGACAGAGTCCTGCTGCATGTTATCATGTACCCATGCATGGTTTTGGGGTATCAGAGCAAGTAAGAAGGAAAGCTGACCTGGTCAGGTTGAGGGGTGGTCAGGGGTTCCAGGATTTTGCATTTTATTTTCTTCTTCTTTGGCCTGGGTTAGAGTGGGAGAAGCCATGAATGTTTTTGAGAGGAAATGTGGGTACTTGCCAGGACTGCCCTGCCACCCACTACAGCAGGCTGGCAGAGTGCTTTAACCCCAGGCTGTGTTGGGATTTAATTTTTTTCTTCTTTTATTTTTTTTTTTCACACATTCTGCTTTAAGTATAACTTTGTTTGTGTGTTCCTGTCAAGCCCAGTTTAACTTCAATAAGTTGGGAACAGTTAGAATACAGGAAGATTTTGTTGAGAGCTCCACACCCTCACACACACAGAGTCCACACTGGCCCTACGAATATACACCCAGCTCTTATTTTTATGAGCAGTAAACATTCCAGCCCTCTTTCACAAAGAGCCTGACTTCTCAGCCCAGACAGTCCTTACCATACTATTTTAACTCAAGAAATGGTATACAATAAAATGCTTTGTGCTGCTATGAAGAGACAGAAAAGCACAATTTTAAGAAAAAAAGAAAAACAAAGCACTCGAAATAGCTCATCCCTTAGGAGATGCAGCCTTTGAAGCAGGGAGCTTTGTTTGCTTCACCATCTCTCAAATAGTTTATTAAGTGGGGCAAAGTTGTACAAATCTAGAAATACTTGAATAACTGAAAGACAGAAAGTCCAGGATAGGTTTTATTAATAGGGTACAGGATGGCAGGACTAGGGGTAATGGATGTAAATTGGAAGAGGAGAGATTCAGGGGGGAGATAAGAAAAAAGTTCTTTATGGTGAGGGTGGTGAGACACTGGAAGAGGTTGCTCAGAGAGGTTGTGAATTCTCCCTCCCTGGAGGTGTTTAAGGCCAGGCTGGGTAAGGCATTGAGCAGCCTGATTTAGTGGGAAACCTCCCTGGCAGGGGGGTTGGAACTAGATGATCTTGTTGAAGGTCCCTTCCAACCCAAACCATTCTATAAAATACAGGATCCAGATCTCTTGTTTCACAACTGTGTACCCTAATCACAAAATTTTGCCTTAACTCCTCATCCCAAGAAATGTGTATCCTAAGAAAAAGTCAAATAGTGATCAAAATACATTTAAGTGGCAGTAGTTGGGACAGATCTGCTGCTGCAGGGGGCTACTGCCCACCTCTTCACCGTGCTTTCTGAGATTTTGTCCTTGGTGTAAATCACAGTGACCAGTTTAGCTCAGGAAACTGAAGGGCCAGTCTGGCAAAATTAACATTCACACAGGGTTATTTATGTTTTCAGAAACAAGTGGTTAACAGGAGAATAAACAGCCTCTCCACCTACCAGTCTTCTTAACAAAAATTATTATTATCCTTCTCATTTGCACCAATTTAGCTTTTTACAAATGCAAAGGAAATACAAAGCCTACCATGGCAGGAATGCCATCCAAAACCAAACTGCAGTTTGTTTTCCAGCTCTGTCATTACACAGTTTGCACAAAGAGCAGTTTTCTGTCTGGTGTCTAAGTAAAAGTAGAAGTCTCGTGTTCTGGACACAGGTTTGTAAATGACCCTTTGGTCCCATGGGGCACATGCACTTCTGTGACTCTGCTAGTTATGCACTACTCTTCCTCCTCATAGCTCTGTAGGATGCTTTTTCCTTTCAACTTAATCATTTTCTGTGTTCACTTGGCATGATGTATGGCTAAGAGGCTCCCTTGGAAAGGACATGGAGTTTGAAGGGTGCCATGTCATTTGGGAGCCTCAAAGTGATGCTCAGACCTTGCTGGAGCACTCATAGCTCCTGACCCAGGTGCTGTCTGGGCTCTTGGCTGTGGCCAGTCTTCTTCCATGAACTTCTCTTAGGAGGGTAATGGGATGGATAGAATGGAGATAGGGATAGCTCCTGCTGTGGGTGTAATGTACAGAATCAAAGAATATCAGGGATTTGAAGGGACCTCAAGAGATCATCTGGTCCAATCCACCTGCTGGAGCAGGAACACCTAGATCAGGTCACACAGGAAGGCATCCAGGCAGGTTTTGAATGTCTCCAGAGAAGGAGGCCCCACACTCTCTCTGGGCAACCTGTGCCACTGTTCTCTCACCCTGACAAAGATTTTTCTTACATTTCTGTGGAACCTCCTGTATTCCAGCTTCAACCCATTGCCCTTTGTCTTATCATTGGAGGTCACTGAGAAGAGCCTGGCTCCATCCTCCTGACATTCTTTAACGTATTTATAGACATTAACCACAATTAGCCAATTCCATGCTGAAGTGTCTCCAGCCCTGCACTGCCTGCAGCCCACCAGCTTTTTTTAAACTTTTTGGAGTCAGGGGCACCAAAGGAGAAATAAAGGGGTATGCCATCTGCCTGTTCGTGCATCCAGAGCTGATACTGATGACAGTTTTTGGAGAGAGGATATTTGTTACAGAATAGTGGTATTAAAAATCTATCTAGGAAATGTTATCAGCCAGTTCTAGGGATTTTTTGGAGAGCAGGAGAAAGAAACATTTTTAATAAATCATTTCACTCCCTGGAGTGGTTAAAGAGAAATGTATTGAATCTGCATAGTGGAACAGATTACCTGATGAGCTTATAAATGTTTAGCATTTTCCTTTTTTTTTTTTTTTTAAATAGCTATTTTAAAAGAATTACTCTTGATTAGCATTTCACTGCTACCTGGTATAGATATAGAATCTGGCTGCTTTTGAGGACTTTGTGGGTGATTCTTGGCTATCTTCTTTTTGCCCTTTTGTGCAATTTTTAGTTGTTTGTAGTAAAAAGGTATCAACCAACCACTTGCTGTATTTCATCCAAGATTACATCAGATCTAATTATATTTTACATTGTCACGGCAGAATCTCACCACAAGTCATTCTGTGCTGTGGAGTAACAAGAAGAGTGATTTTATAGTGAGGTCACTCATCACTGAGGACCAAACTGAGAGGGGAATTACTAGATTGGAATAAAGAAATTAGCATAGAGATGGCAGTTCTTCTGTGATAAGAGTTAAGAGTCCTTCATCCTTCAGGCTGCTGCCACATACATTCTCTGCTTGCTGTCTCATTTCCACTGTTGGAGCCATGAAGGATCATTTGGATTTGTATTGTATGTGCTGTGGGGTACATGATAATGTGTTTGTTGGGTTTTTTTCCCCATTATCTCTACTTCCTTTTCCTTCTTCCACCTCAACCTTTTGGCACAAGCTGAGAGTAAATCCTCAACTTCCTGAATTTTAAAACCTTCCCCCCTGTGATAAGCTCTGAGCTAAGCAGGATGGTTTTATCATACTGTGCCATTACATAACCAGAGCCCATAGTTTCTGTTTTTAAAGGCTGTATATTTACACTGCTCCTGGCAAAAACCCCTGCCATCACTCCAGTGTGTCCCAGCTGACTGTGTAAAGGCAGGCAGTGATTGTATTTTGGGAGGGTGACTTTTATTAGGGCTCCTTCTGTATTTGTTTTCTCCTGGTGGTTCAGCTCTGATGACCGAGCCATTGTGAGAACTTCTGTTTTTCTTAAAAGAGAAAAGGCAATTGTGATTTCAGAGAAAAGTTACAGATTGGACTGGTGTGCAGCTGAGGAGCTCGGAAGCTTGTTGGTGGAGACAATGATAAAAGCAACTCTCTCTCTTCAAAACCCAATCCAAGAATTTCCCCTTTGTCTGCCTAACTGCAAGCATAAATAAAACTGCAAACATAAACAGAAGTCTTTGGGGGAACCCTAAAAAAACTACAAAATTCTTTGCTCAACTAAACCATTATTAGTGAGCTCAGGTTTGCTCTGTCAAAATCAGAACAGAGAGGAGTTTTCAGAGTGAGAAAGCCAAGGTGTCCCGGGGATATTAGTAGCTGTGCAGTCCTGTGGAGGCAAGGGAAAAGCTGGCTCAACACCTCGGCTTTCAAACCATACACAAAATAGCTCCATCTTCTGTGTCTTCCTTGCTGGAGGGGGGATGTGGGAGATGAATGCCATGCTCCTCCTGCTCTGTTTGCTTTACAGTGTTTACGTGTCTGTCTTGTAAAGACACGCTTGTGTCTGGAGGGCTGGGCCAAGGCTGCCCTTGCAGGGAGTACACAATCCTAAGGATGTGTCTCCTAAAAGTAAGTAATGCCACTAATCATATGTGGAGGTGGCAGGTAAAGTTTTTCCAAAGGGAGTTAGTTACAAGGCATAAAAACTTCAACTGCTGTTGATGGCAACAACATGCTGTGAGATGTGAACATTCCTTTGCAAACCCTCCAAGCTTTTCAAGGCTCAGATTAGCAGTAAGTTTGTAGTTTTTGATGCTACTCTCTGCAACAATCCGACAGGTTGATGTTGCAGTTTAAAAGCAAGGAAAAGTCATCTAAGTGTGTTGAAGCTGACTTGGAAAACCATAATGTTCCCTTCTTTCCCCAGAAGATAGAGGATTTTTTAAAATTTTTCACTAACCATGTTTCCTGTACAGCTGTGTGTGATGGTACTTCAAATTGAATTTGAGAAAAAAAGAAGCTTTTTCCTCTGCCCACTCAGAGAAAATCATCTGCAGGCTTTGGTGACCTATTTTCATTTATTCAGGAGCTTGTAAGAAATTCAGCCTTGCCTGAGTGCTGAGAAAGGCTCTGAAAAAAAGGTCTAGTTTTAGAGATCATAGCTTTCTTTGTGTAAAATCCTACTTATTTTGTGGATTAGTCACCCAAGTAACCTAATCATGATTCTAAAGTTCCTATATATTTGAGAAACATGAAGTGAAAGAGCTGGGATTTGGGGTGTTTTTTTATGTAACTGCTCTTAATTTCTCACCTTGCATTTTAATTTTGTTAGATGCATATCCAAAGCAGTGATTTTATCCTTTTAAGCATATGTTTTGAATGTGCATGCACTTTTAAATCTGACAGTGCCAACCACCACCCCCTCACATGCATTTAATGTTGAATGATGGGAGCTGGGAGTTTCTTCATGTAGTGGAAAACTGTCAGCCATGGTTTTCCATTTTTAGTGGGAGGTGTCCTTGCCCATGGCAGGGGAGTTGGAACTAGATGATCTTTAAGGTCCCTTCCAACCCAAACTATTCTATGATTTAAGAACTTCTTATAGAAGTATCACAGAATGTCGGGGATTGCAAAGGACCTCGAGAGATCATTTAGTCCAATCCCCAATTATGCACTATGGAAAATTTGCAGCACGAGTCATGACATAAGAAAGAAATTCTTTACTGTGAGGGTTGTGAAACACTGGAACAGGTTTCCCAGAGAGGCTGTGGATGCCCCCCATCTGGAGGTGTTTAAGGCCAGGCTGGACAAGGCACTGAGCAACCTGATCTAGTGGGAGGTGTCCCTGCCTATGGCAGGGGGGCTGGAACTAGATGAACTTTAAAGTCCCTTCTATGATTCTATGATCCTTAGTAATTACTATTCAGTAAGAGCAGAGGGCATTTTAATTTGAATGTAGAAGTATTTCAGAAGTCCTCTGCAGCTCCTAGTGTGTTTGAATGTTCAGTTTCTCTTACTGTGGTTTTAATTTCATTAGCCTAAGGTCTAGAGCTGATATCAGTCCTGCACATGTAACCATAAGACTAAGGCAACCTGAACTTTAAATATTTGGTTTTTTTCTTAACCCAGAATAACAGAGTTGATTGGATACCATCCAGAGGAGCTGCTGGGCCGCTCAGCGTATGAATTCTACCATGCCTTGGACTCAGAGTGTATGACCAAAAGCCACCAGAACTGTAAGTCACATTCTTATTTATTTTAGTAAATTAGCACATAAAGCACATCTTGCAGGTACCTCCATAAAGCAGTCAAAAAGACAAATGCACCTTGTCTGTACACATTCTCTGAGAACATTTTATGCACTTTGCAAGGATTCTTGAAGGTTGTGTGCTTTTCTAGCTGAAACTTACAGCTGATTTTTTCAAACCTCCTGATTTTTGCCATATTTAAAACTAAACTTGGGTGGCAGTGAGGAGAATCTCTCTAAGGGATAATACAATGATTAGCTGAAAATTTGAAAAGCTGAGTTGGGCAGGACTAGCCTGGTGACAAGTGTGTTTACTGGCATTGTCACTGCCACTGGGCTCAGCAGGAAGAACAGCTGTAAAGGGTAATAGGGGTATTGCCGTGTATTTTTGAATGTCTGTCTTCTCCTACCAAATAGCAACTGTCTTCCCCATCCAAAACAGATGTGTGAGGAGACTTTCTAAAAGGTACAGTCATTATACAAATAATACATGCTGCCAGGAGCAGCTTCTTGTTGTTCTTAGGCCTATGTGAGCTGCCAGTTTAGCTGTTTTTAATGTAAACTATGTGAATTCTTCTGGAAGCAGAGATCAGAGCCAAGATCTGCTCCCACTCTTCAGTTACACTTCCTCTATTGAATGCATATGGTGCCTTGAAATTATTGCATTTGAATCTTAGTTCTCTGTCCTTGGGGTTGGCACTATGGCTGGGGACAGCACAGTGTACTAATGTAAAAGTGACATTTCCCACCCCTGGCTGTCACAGCACCTGAGCTAGTGTATGGGAGAGTTCTCAGCAACACATCACTAAAACATCTGCTTCACTCTTTTTATAAAAACAAAGCAAAACTCCTAGACTGGAGTCCACAAGCTAAAAGAAAATTAAAACAAAAAAGCCACCTTGTAGTTACTACGATCAAGGTCTATCCTCAGGAAAAAGGACCATGACTTAGGGTCACGTCTGTAGGGAGCTTCTACCAAACAGGCTCACAGAAAGTATTTCTGTACATCCCAGAGAAAAGAAGCAACAAAGAACAACTGTCTGACCTTGAGGGGAAAGGGGAATATCCATTAGCCCCAGTGGCAAGGATTCAGGACAGCTTTAAGTTGAAATGTTACTTGAAAGAATGTTTGGCAGTGATTGAAGTTGTGTGGTGTAAGACAGTGTTGGTATGAATCATCCTGTTTCCAGAGCTGCTTTAAAAAAAAAAAAAAAGAAAGAAAAACAAACAAACCAAAAAGAAAAAAAAGCAATAGAAATATCACACTGTACTTGCTGAGAGTTGTCTGGGAGCATATTTGTTAAAATTATTTCTTAGGTAATATGTCCATGCTTTTAACAGTGAAAAGGAATTAGTGATATTTGCAGAGATGGTGTCCATACCCTGTACTGTGCTACTAAGAGTTGTCCTGAGGAATTGGTGGATATGTTATACTGTCACTTCTCTAATACCAGGACAGCACCAGGAAGGAGATTAAATGAGAGCTGGCAGTTTCTTTGCTAAGAGTAGTAAGAGTGTGAGCTCTTGTTAGTTATCCCTATCTAGTTAATTACATGAGACCAATGAGCTGGGGCATGTCCATGTAAGGATTTCTGGAGAGTTTTTAGGACCAATCTCAACCACACATAGATAGATGATGTTCATTGCTTCAATTCAGTTCACCTGTAGTCCATCCAGGGTTTGTGTCTAGATGCCATTTGTCCTGCAAGGTCAGACATAAGTTCTGATGGAGAAGTAGAATTCAGGTAAGGAAAGGCTAGAGGGGTGAGCTGTACCAGGAACAGTGCTGAAGACACTGGGCACTAAATATCTGGGATCAAACTGTTTCATAGTGTTTATGATAGCACAGGGTTGATGTGGATGATCTTCAGTATTGGAAGCCCAGCATCAAAGCCTGTGCTATGACAAATGCTATTGCCCTCAATAGAACCATCCCTTTACAGGGCCAGCAAATTTGACTTTTAGTTTTTCTAAATTAGATTAGATTTTCTAAGACTTCCCATGTCTTCTTGGACAATCAGGCTCCGTGACAACTTGGGAGAACAACCACAAAGTCAGCAGGCAGGGACTTGAGAGAAGACACATAAACTCTCCAAGTAGGAAACATCTTGGTTTCATAATGCATGCCAAAGTCTTGTCTAATGCAGGGTAACCAAGCTACATGGCTTATACACAACTTACTAGTTCTTCCTAGCATGTAGCTATACACAACTTACTAGTTCTTCCTCTCTGTGTTAATTTATACATGGAAATATCCACCTCAAAATTAACATTCAGCACACTTGTATTTATTAAACAATAGGTTTTATTAGAAATATGCTATGTATATATATATATTCATGCAATAATACAGTCAGCAGTTGTGACAGTGCCAATCATTTAGTGTTGCAAAGATGCTTAGGAAGCACTAGAGAATGGAGACAGTGGGAGAAAAACCTCAGATGAGTCTCTTGGATGGAAGCAGAAGTCCTTTTCCTGAAGTTTGAATGTACTGTTGTCAATTGGTTTTATTTTTATTTTTTTTCTTGAAGTGAAATGACAAACTCATATTTAAGTAAGCCACAATAGTCTTTTTGTTCTTGGCTGGAAGTATAGTTGCATATAGAGTGTGAAAGTCTTAATTAGTCACCATCAAATGGATAATTAGAATGTTTTGGCAGTATTTAATATATGCAGTTTTTCAGATGTTATGCAAGCAATATGGAAATCTCTGTCTCCTTACATAAATCTACTCCAAAGATTGACTGCAGAGTTATATTTTCCAATTCATGGTTGCTTCCAGTTAGAGTCTGATCTTGTTGCCATGAAAGCCAATGGGGACGTAACTACTGACTTATGCCAGGAGCTGAATGTCACCATCTGGGAGCTGCCACTTGGTAGTATGTAGGAGTTTGATGACCCTTCCAAGTGAATCATATTTCTCAAGTGTCTCTCAGCAATTAAAAAAAAATAATTCCATATTCAATTTAATTCATCCCTGCCTTCCCTCTTTCTCCACTCAAAGATAAGGGATATTTTATTGAAATGTTACTAGTTCTTCAACTAGTAACAATAGATAATATTTTAGTAATTAGATACAAGGTAATGTGTGCTTTATGAAAAGAGAAGGGAGAAGTTCACTCTAAATGTAGCTTTAATAACAAAGTCAGCAGTTACAAGGGTATTAGTAATTTATGAGATTACCCCATGGAGGGATTCTGCTGTAGGTTCTTGTATCAGAACATGACATGCTTTGAATAATAATAATAATAAAGATTAAAGCAGTAAAAAGCTTCTTTGTAATGTACCAGGCGCCTACACTGTGACTCTTATTGATGAGCTGATGATTAGGGAGCAGCATAATTATGTTTCACAAGCAGAGCAGAACAGTCCAGTCACTAAAACACTTTGAAATTAAAGCCTTTTGATTTTGTTCCACCAGAAGTATTTAATCAATAAAAGTAATGTTCTACTTTGTCTAAATAAATTAAATGAAGGATGATTAAATTCTCCTAGGAGGAAAACAAACAAACTTCAGAGAGACAGAAGGATAAACACAGCAACAATTAGCTGCAAAGCAGTTGTTGCATTTCCCAGGCCTGGATTTGTGCATTTGGATGGTGGCAATGCATGAGAGACTGACAAATGGTTTCTCTTAGTGGCCACATTCAGAAGGAAGACTGCAGAATCAAGTTCCCAGACTTACTGAGTCAAATTGCATTATTTTTAGGGCATTAGTTGGATGGCACATTCTCTTCAAATGTTAAAGCTGTTTAAGAGGAAAGATTGCCAATGTGGGCAAAACTTTAGCTGAGCCAGTTCCCACTTCTGCTACCCAATGCAACTACATCTGCTTGTAAATAGGAACTTTTGTGAGTACTGCTGGCGTACTCCAGCCCTAATGTTATTGACATGGATCAATATTTTTCTAATCCAAGGCATCTTGACCCCTCAAATTAATCTCTATTAACAAGCCCTATTTATATCCCTTTTACCTGGGCGTGTAGCTTGGTTGGGAGAGCATCAAACTCCTAATCTGAGGGTCAAGGGTTCAAATCCCTGTCGGACTGGTAGGCATGTCAGAATTAGGTTGATGGTTGGACTGGATAATCTGACAGGTCCCCTCCCAATCTAGGTGATTATTATTTTATTTAATATGGTGACTTTTCCCTGATTTTAAACCACCCTTGCTAACAAATAGTGCAGTTCTGCATAATGAAAACTCAGAAGGTTTATTTAAAACAAATGTTACATTTTGTGTGCTTCTTTATCTGCTGCATGATTTATATCTCTCTGCCTCCTTTTCTCAGTGTGCACAAAAGGCCAAGTAGTGACAGGCCAGTACCGGATGCTGGCCAAGCATGGTGGGTACGTGTGGCTGGAGACTCAAGGAACGGTGATTTACAACACACGCAACCTGCAGCCTCAGTGCATCGTCTGCGTCAACTACGTGCTGAGGTGAGTTGTGCAGGGCAGAACAACTGTGTCTGCATTTTCACATGCTGGGAGAAATGCAGTAATCAGAGGGTCTGTTTGTGGTGTTCTGAAATCAGTTGGGTTGTGTTTGTTCAGTCTTGTTTACTGGTCTTAGGCATGGGTGAAAAATGCAGTATGCCCGTTCCCATACTACTGTTGAAATACACCACAGCCTTTCTCTGCTACAGGCAGCCTGCTCTGCTGATACAACAGTGTAAAGCCTGCACTGAAAGATTTGTTGTGTAACACAACTACTAATACATTTTGCTTTCCTAATGCTGTGACAGAGAGATAAAATTATCTCATGTTGCTAAGAGAAGTCAGGAACCACCAGGAGTTTTGCCTCTGTTTGGCAAAACTCAAGTGTTTCTGGTCCTAGGTGGGACCAAAATAGGAAAAACTTTTTTGAGTGATAGTCTGGGTCGTTATGGCCCCAACTACATCCCTTTAAAAAGCAGAGCAACAAAGCCCTGAGTATTCCCACAGAAATCCTGACCACCCTCTCTGCGTCATCTGACATGGTGGTGCTCAGCAACGCTGGAACCGTGCCTTGCCTGTGGAGAGCCTGGCATGAGACTGAGAGAGGCCAGACAGAACACTTGTATGGTCCCCAGCTTCAGAGAGTTTGTGCTGCCTACATTACCCACGTCTTTTTTTCTTTTAGAGTGCAAAATACCTAAAACCTATTTTCTTGTTAGTGAAATTGAGAAGAACGATGTTGTGTTCTCCATGGACCAAACAGAATCGCTCTTCAAGCCTCACCTGCTGACCATGAGCAACACCTACGAGAGCAGCATCCCTGGCACAGAGAAGAGTGACTTCTTGTATACTAAGCTAAAGGAGGAACCAGAGGAACTTGCTCAGCTGGCACCAACACCTGGTGATGCCATTATATCCCTGGATTTTGGTAGGTATTTGTATGAATAATTTTTGTGTGGCAGAGAACCACCTATGAGCCTACATTTAGCAACTGAACAGACAAGGTCTGTTTGCTGTGTGGGCAAATCAAGAGTAATGGCTGTAAGAGCCCACGTGCTCACACCAGTGGAAAATTTCTGTGAATGAGAGCAGAATCAGGCTTTCTTGCTGACTAAACACCATGCATTAAGTCTATGCCAACTTATTGTCATGGCAACTAGGAACAGTGTTTACTTTCAGTGAATGGCTGCAGTTATATCATAACACAGCCCAACCTGAAAGCATCCATTAACATTGTTAAAACTCCATGCAGGGACACAGAAGTTCGATGAAGCCCCTGCCTTCCCCGGTGCTGTTTTGACACCAAACAAAGCCTGGCCAGCAGAAGCCAAAAACCACTCTGCCCAAGGTGAAACTCTGACAATACCGTCCTTCACAATGCCTCAGGCTGCACCTGGCAGCAGTACTCCAAGTGCAAGCAGCAACAGTAGCTGTTCCACGGTAAGAGCAGCTTGAAATAAAACTGCTTGTTATGTTTTTTATGCAAATTCTATCAATATATGTCCCATCAGTATGTTTTCACATCTCATTGCTTGTTAACAAGTCCCTCCTGTGCTACATGTATATTAAGAACAGCACAAACATCTAATGGGAAGTATATTATTCCTTTACATTGCTAGCTGTCCCTGAGTAATTACTATAACCTATAAAAAAACCAGTAGAACAATGTGCACCCACCTTAAATGGAGTTAGCCTTAAATAAAAAGCCAGTGTAAAATGCTGTGCTCAATGGCAACTTTGCCCCAGACCCACATGTCCTCTCTGGATTTGTTAACTAGAAGGTATGGTCTTTCTCCACAAACTATACCTAGCTCTTGCTTTTTTGAAGAGCTCCTTTGAGTTCCTCACTGAAATAATGAGGACAGGCTGAAGGAGTTGGGGCTGTTCAGCCTGGAGAAGAGAAGGCTCAGAGGGGACCTCATAGTAACTTATCAGTACCTGAGGGGGTCCTACAGAAAGGCAGGGGAAGGAATTTTTAACATAATATTGGATGGGAGGACTAGAAACAATGGATATAAATTGGAGGGGGATAGATTTAGACTAGACATAAGAAAGAAATTCTTTACAGTGAGGGTGGTGAAATACTGGAACAGGTTGCCCAGGGAGGTTGTGGATGCCCCCTCTCTGGAGGTGTTCAAGACTAGGCTGGACAGGGCACTGGGCAGCCTGGTCTAGTGGGAGGTGTCCCTGCCTATGGCAGGGGGGTTGGAACTCGATGATCTTTAAGGTCCCTTCCAACCCAAACTATTCTATGATTCTATAATGAGTGTGCTTTCAGGGTATTGTTCCCAAGAGCTGGAGCCACTCTTAACCAGGCTAAAATGTCCATTTCAAATAAGGACATTAAGG
>VZTY01020516.1:20536-42794 GCA_013400935.1 Turnix velox
TCAGTACCTGAGGGGGTCCTACAGAAAGGCAGGGGAAGGAATTTTTAACATAATATCGGATGGGAGGACTAGAAACAATGGATATAAATTGGAGGGGGATAGATTTAGACTAGACATAAGAAAGAAATTCTTTACAGTGAGGGTGGTGAAATACTGGAACAGGTTGCCCAGGGAGGTTGTGGATGCCCCCTCTCTGGAGGTGTTCAAGACTAGGCTGGACAGGGCACTGGGCAGCCTGGTCTAGTGGGAGGTGTCCCTGCCTATGGCAGGGGGGTTGGAACTCGATGATCTTTAAGGTCCCTTCCAACCCAAACTATTCTATGATTCTATAATGAGTGTGCTTTCAGGGTATTGTTCCCAAGAGCTGGAGCCACTCTTAACCAGGCTAAAATGTCCATTTCTAATAAGGACATTAAGGTAGTGCTAAGTGTCTCCCTTCTTGACAGAAGTATTTAATAGTCTACCTCTTGTGTTGCTGTCTGAGTCGCCAAAAATACATCTAAACTAAGACAACAACTAAGTTCCTGTGTTGGATGCCTTTGTTAATCACTATAGCTCTGAAATGTTGCAGTGATAAATAGTCTTGGAGAAAAACATAAAAAAGAAGCAGAAGGGTTTGTATTCTAAGGACATACAGCTATGAATGACCTTCTAGTGAACAGTGAAGTATAAACCACACGGGGCTAAGGATAGGCTGAGATTCGCTTGCTGCTTATAGCAGATTCTTACTTCCCTGCAGNTCCCTGAGTAATTACTATAACCTATAAAAAAACCAGTAGAACAATGTGCACCCACCTTAAATGGAGTTAGCCTTAAATAAAAAGCCAGTGTAAAATGCTGTGCTCAATGGCAACTTTGCCCCAGACCCACATGTCCTCTCTGGATTTGTTAACTAGAAGGTATGGTCTTTCTCCACAAACTATACCTAGCTCTTGCTTTTTTGAAGAGCTCCTTTGAGTTCCTCACTGAAATAATGAGTGTGCTTTCAGGGGATTGTTCCCAAGAGCTGGAGCCACTCTTAACCAGGCTAAAATGTCCATTTCTAATAAGGACATTAAGGTAGTGCTAAGTGTCTCCCTTCTTGACAGAAGTATTTAATAGTCTACCTCTTGTGTTGCTGTCTGAGTTGCCAAAAATACATCTAAACTAAGACAGCAACTAAGTTCCTGTGTTGGATGCTTTTGTTAATCACTATAGCTCTGAAATGTTGCAGTGATAAATAGTCTTGGAGAAAAACATAAAAAAAGAAGCAGAAGGGTTTGTATTCTAAGGACATACAGCTATGAATGACCTTCTAGTGAACAGTGAAGTATAAACCATATGGTGCTAAGGATATGCTGGAGTTGTCTTGCTGCTTATAGCAGATTCTTACTTCCCTGCAGCCAAGCAGCCCAGGAGATTATTACAGCTCTGTGGATGAAGATCTTAAGATTGAGGTGATTGAAAAACTCTTTGCAATGGACACAGAATCAAAAAGTCAGTGCAATTCTCAGGTAAGGAACTAATTTCTCTTCCAAAAACCATTTAAAAAAAATCAATCCTCTGCTAGCAGTTAGTACAGGTGCTTGCTGTGCATGCAGATATAATAACACATGCAAACTGTATTAGCCCATCTGCCAAAACTTTGAGGCACAACACTAGGAATAATGTAAGCTTTCAAAAGCCGGGGTGTAGATTTCAAACCCTCACTCTGAAGCAAGAAGTAGCAGAGAGCTTTCAGAATGTGGAAGCTTCTGTAGACTGGATAAGGAACATAAGCAGTAGCATGCTTTTTAATCTGGCCTAATGGCTAGAGAGTAAACATCCTTTCTGGAACAAGATATAAATAAACTAATTCTTGCAAAACCTCAAATTGAGAAATAAATGCCCCTCATAGCATGTGCCTCCTTTAACTACTAAATTAAAACTGTCATTTTTTTATATATTCCTCTTGTCTTGCCTCTTTGACAATTTTGAAGTCATGACAATTACTGGCACATAAAAAAAAATTTATCCCCTGCATTCTAATCAGGATGTAAGCACAGAAATTCCTTCTATAAATAGCTCTCTTAGTCCTCCACAATTATAGCATCACATTGCCTCAAGTGAATGAAAGGTGTAAGCCTGATCCAGCCCACCTAATTTTGAGTACTTAATTGAAATGCTTTTGTTAAGGGTTTACATTTCTTGAGAGAAAGAAACAGGCATTGCTGGGTGGCAGCTCGAAACTTACACTCACCTCCTTCTATTAATCCTATGGAAATTCGGGGTCCAAATGAGCTGCCCCAGCTTGCCAGTACAATTTGCAGAATGAATATGATGCAGGTAGGCTGCAGTCCATGTCCTGAAGGAATTTCATCAAGGTTTGGACACAGAAACAGCAAGAAGAGCAACAGAAAAAGTGGATAGATAGGAGCAAGAGGTGCAAAACTTGATAAGTGCAAATGTTGTTAGACTATGCATCAGCCTGCACGTGTGTGTCCCTCCAACCACATCAGCAGGTTCATCTGGCTGGAGAAATGAGTCTTAGAAAAGTGCCCCTGTCATGAGCTGACTGGTGGGCCAGCACTTTGTTTCCCACTCCACTCAGCTCTGGTCAGACACCATGAGAAATGAATTTAAGTATGACTAGTTTTCCAAGGGAAGGGGGGAAAAATCTGGTTGATTTTGCTGGTTTAAGTGCAGTAGTGTCCTTCCAACAACATTTTTTTAAACTTTTGCATGTTTACATGCTGCTTTTTTTTTTTTTCTTTTCAAGTAGCTGGGTTATGAGAAAGCTGTGTTTTCTACTTTAGCACAGAAAAACCTGAGGTTGAACCACATGCCACATGTTGTAGAGTCTTGGCAGACCAGTTATTCAAAGCTTAACAAAACACAAGATCTAGTTCAAATCACTGTGTGAGGATGTTGCAGGCTGCATGCAAGCTGCTCCAGCAAATGGAGCTTATCTGGAAGTTTTTATCTTCAGTTTGTTGTCTTTCATTGCTGCTGATGATATGATGAGGAACTTTTATGTAAATATGACATACAGTGATTTTTCTAGTTTCAGACTTAGCAGTATTTCATCTCACATTAACTGCCAAAACTATTATTAGCTTTTTAGTTTATCAACATCATTTATTTCTGTGCAGACTGACTTCAATGAACTGGACCTTGAAACCTTGGCTCCTTACATTCCTATGGATGGAGAAGATTTCCAGCTCAGCCCAATCTGTCAGGAAGAATGTCCTCTCTCTGAAAGTGCACAAAATACCCAGCAGAATCTAAGTAGCATAAGCCCCATCTTCCAGCCCCTTGCTTCTGCTTCACAGAATCAGTTCCTCCCAGAGAAATACTGTCCACAGCTATCCAATAAAAACATTAACCCTGGTCATGGGTCCTTGTCATCGGTGTTCTTCAACAACATGAGCAGGTCATCACTGCCACCCTACCATGACCAAGCCAGCATTCCTCTGTCTTCGATGGGGGGAAGACCCAATACCCAGTGGCCACCTGATCCCCCATTAGAATATCCTGCTAAATGGAGACTCATGGATAAATACTCAGGATCCTTATCAAGTTCCCCTTCAGGACCACCAATACATTCTCCCAGCATGCCCATGTATAAAAAAAGGTAAGAGTTTTTTTTGAGTATAACTATGTATTTTACTCAGAAAATATTGGAAGGGGAGGAGTACAATATTGAAAAATTCTTTTTCTCTCAATTCAGCTGGAGTAAGACTGCACTTTAGGGAAAATAAGTGTGGTGCTGTCCTAATGGTGGTCAGTCTAGGGAAGTTAGAAGTGGTTTTCTTGGTTTTTTTTTACTGCCAGTAAAGATGAATGAATGGATTTCCTGCTGGTTGGGTAAAACTGAAAAGAGTAACTGGTCTGGCAATAAGCTGAGATCCATGTGTGCTTCCTTGTTTTCCACAAATTTTTTTGCACAACAGAAAATGGAATTGAGGGAGAGGTGGCAGTAGTTTTATTGGTGGCATACAAAAACATTGCAACTAAAATTTGAAATTATAGGGTTTTTTTCCTCTACATTCCTTTTTTGCCTTTATCACTTCCTTACACATGTGTGCAGTATGGGATGAGATACAAAGCAATTTCTAAGACTGTAGCCTCTGATCTACAGGTGTTGGGTAGGATGCAGTGGTAGGGCTCTTCAGAAATGGTCAAATATTCACTGTACATTCATTGTACATAAAATCACAATGCTCATTTTAAAAGAAGAAACTGTGTGGTTTCTCACCATTTGCTGTCCAGGATTTCTTGTTGTTGGCAGAAATACCAGTGTCTGATGATGCATCTAGAAAGAGAGAGTTTGTCCCCAAACAGCAACCTGTTTGTTCATGTTTAATATGCAAAGCAAGGGGACAGGCGTGGGACTCAAACCAGTATCCTTAGTGTCATGTGATTTTTTTTCTTTTCCACAGTATTGTAATGTGTGGTTGGAGATTCCTGGAGGCTGTTTACACTTGACTTCCATTAGTCTTTGACTCCAAAAGTCAAATGTTTCCAAAGCTTGTGGGATGACTAACAAAAGGAAATAAGAACATTTGATCATAGAATCCTAAAATGGTTTGGGTTGGAAGGGACCTTAAAGATCATCTAGTTCCAACCCCCCTGCCATGGGCAGGGACACCTCCAAATCCGGGATTTGGTTGAGGTCTGTCCACTATCATCTGTCAGACACCTTAGATGTCTTTAAATGAAAGAATCCATATAGATGGACAAGATGGTTTAGATTCTGCTCTCCTGCCCACTGACACAAGAAATCTTTTCTCCACAGGACCCAGGATGCTTTTGGGCAACGAGGCATAGACATAAACCCAGCAAGAATTGCATTGGCCAACAGTTTGAAAATGAAACGACAGCTGGATTATGAAGAACAAGCCTTGCAACAGCTGAGTGGGGTAATTATTAGAATTGCATCCTCTTCACAACTTTGCACTCAATGCAGTCATTGGTGTAACTATTTGTTTTTCTTCTCTTCACGTTCTAGGGAGATCCATCAGTTATTAACCCATCTCACCTAATGTGGAAAAGGATGAAATTTCTCAAAGGAGAAACCTGTTCCTTGGTCACGGAAAAAAAGTCTCTCAGCACAAGTGTTCTTACTGGTAAGACAAAAGAAGCTGATTTTGCAGTGTTACACATTGAATGAAAAATAATTTTAAGATAGGTTGAGCAGAAACAAAAATGCTTTCAAGAGGAAACATAAATAAGCTCTGTAAATATTGCACTAAGCTAAAATTAAATATTGAGTTTTATCACTAAGAGATAAACTATTTAAGGTACATTTTGCATCTGCCAGTAGATGGGTTTGTGTATATTCACATGCATGCTTTGGAGATAAGAGATCAGCTTAATGGAGGTGGGTTTCCCTCATGCTGATCCAAGGTGTGAACATCTCAGAGCTAGCACTGATACTTTTTCTCAACAACACTCTGTCTGCCTACATAAGTGTGTCCTGAGTGCAGCACTATTTCTAGAGTTAGTGCTGGTTTTGGCCTACACTGTGTGAACATCATACTAAGAATCAATTTGGTTTGCATTACTATTATCTACTGTAATTATTACACTGGCTTAAATTAACTTTTTTCACCCCCTCCTGTGTAAATCAGATGAATTCCTCTGTAACTTGAGAGGTCTGAGCCAACCAATGAATCAAGTGCAAATGCAACAGCAACAGCAGCAGCAACCCACCTGTGGCAGTCCTGGTGAGAATTTGAAAGCAGGAACATTTCCCCCACCGTGTTACAGTTCCCATTACCAGGACTATCCTGTCCAGCCAGCTCATAAAGCATCAGGTAAGAGCTGCCAAACACAGACAGTGGGAAATTCTGCTATTTGTTTCCAATAATGATTGTGTGAAAGAAAATGCTTCAAAATAAGGATAAACTAATAACCAAATGCATATTGCTTCAGCAATTCTGTTGTTTGGTGTGAAAATTTAATGTTTACATCTGTAATAAAGAGAAAAAGATATTTTAATACCTTTTTACCATGAGGTCTGGTCACCTTCTATCTGTACTCTTGCCTCATGGTGGATTTATTAACTTGTACTAAGCAACCTCACTGCAGCATCAGTATGGAGGTTTAGAAAGCATACATTAAGACTAGCCTATGAAAGTTAAAGTACTTCTAGGGAGAAAATATATGTCCCTTTTAATATAGAATCATAGAATAGTTTGGGTTAGAAGGGACCTTAAAGATCATCAAGTTCCAGCCCCCCCCCTGCCACCTCCCACTACCCCAGGTTGCTCAGTGCCTCATCCAGCCTGGCCTTAAACACCTCCAGAGATTGAGGGGGCATCCGCAAACCGCTCTGGGCANCTTTGATCATCTTCATGGCCCTCCTCTGACCTTCTCCAACAGCAAAATGTCCTTATGTTGAGCACTCTAGAACTGGACACAATACTCCAGATGGGGCCTCACCAGAGCCGAGTAGAGGGGCAAAAATCAACTCTCTTGCCCTGCAGATCCCACTTCTCTTGATGCAGCCCGGGATTTGGTTGGCTTTCTTGGCTGCAAGCTCACACTGGTGGCTCATGTTGAGTTTACCATCCACAGACAAAGGGGAGTGGTCCTTTTTAATGTACAAAGAGAATGGATGTCAACATTGAAACCACTGTGTTTACTACAGCTTTCTTCGCCTGCACCAATATAATTTTTCTCAGGACCATCTGAACTGGGTGTGGAGATGAAAAACTGCACGTATCTGTGTGATACACATGCATGAGTTTAGTTAAGGCAATGCATAGGTTTGCTCTGAAACCTGTAACTGCAGGCAGTTTGAGGCATAGTGGCATGAACACTAAATTAATTTGTAAGTGGTATAGCAAGAAGAGGGAGGACAGGAAAGAAGTCCTGCCACTGGTCTCAGCATCATAACTTACATCATTAATCTCTTCCAGGTATGACCAGTCGTCTGCTGGGGCCCTCCTTTGAACCCTACTTGTTGCCCGAGCTGACAAGATATGACTGTGAGGTGAACATCCCTGTTTTGGGCAGCTCTACACTTCTGCAGGGCAGTGAACTGCTCAGAGCGCTGGACCAAGCAACCTGAGCGAGCCTGCAATATTCTGTGGCCTGTACCGTTCAAAGCAGCTTCAGTTTTTAAATATATTTTTGCAAGTAGACAATTTCTAATACCAATACACTTTTGCAGGATTTTACTTAGATATTGAACCTGTTCACGTTACCAAATAGTGGCCTTTTGAAGTTACTCACTTTATTATTCATATTAAAGAAATACATCTACTGTATTTTTTTCTCTATTGCAATTAAAGTGTTGTTTAGAGAGTTTGATTACCCTCCCCTTATCTCATTACCTGTAATTTATACTCTGAAGTTTTCTTCAAATTTCGTGCTTTCTATAAAGCTGTGGTATAAATGTCTCATCACATGATACTTTGGCTGCAGTACTGCAAAGTTTTATTTTTATTGCCAAAGATGAATGAAACAAATTTGATCTCTAACCACAGTTTTGTGCTGATCTGCCAAATTGAAATCCTTTGAGTCTGTTTTCCAGCATTTATCGAATTGTAACTTTAATAACTTTTGGAAAGGCATATTAAGGAAAAAATCCCAGCCTTCTGTCTCCCCCTCCCTCCCATTCCCTTCCTCTTTTTTACACATTTTGTTGAAAGAAATGTGAATGGTGAACTGCAATGTTTGTGGGTAGCTATGAAAGTTGCACATTGTAAGCTTTTTTTTCCTCTGAAGCAAACCACATTCTCAGTTGCCTTAACCTGGCTTAGCTCTTAACAGCCAAGGGAGTCCTACAGATCTACCCCAGTGGAGGATTTATTAGACCTGTGTTTTCATTTGTGTTGGGGTTTGTTTTCTTCTTTGTTATTACCTTTAATAATTGTTTTAAAATCTATTGAAAAATAGGTAATATTTTAAAATATTTTCTCTCTGCGTCACTTGTTCATCATCTTTTGGTACTTCTGCTGTATCTAGGATGCAACAATTTTTTTAAGAGCTGTTTCTGTGCTATTGCTAGTAATATTTCTTATGGTTTTGCTAATATTTCAGAAACCTGACCAGCAGCCACTACTAACACCTCTGATTAATGCTACCCTTTTTCATTTTATATGCTAAGGATGTGATTGTTATATTGAATTGTTAAAACTGAAAATAAAAGTATTTCCCAGTGTATTAGACTAACTCAGACAGAAACAAAAAGAATTAAGGATTATGTAGTGAGATGAATAGCTGGCAGACAGGTCTCTCTGGTTTTTACTTGCCTTAAATGAATCAGTAGCTGAAATGTCCTCAAAAACCAGTCAGACCTTTTCAGAGTTCCTTTCCAACTATCATTATATTTTAAAAAATATTTTAAAAAATAAGGTTTAAATATTTTAAAAAATAAGGTTTGGAATGCTTTCAAGGATAAAGGGCTCTGAAGATTTAAATTACACCACATCTAAACAGCAGGTGAGTTCTGAATTTAAAAATACAGAGACCTAGATATGAGCTGGGTTGCATCATCATGTTTCCTCCACTGGTATAAATCATTTCTTCATTGAAGAAAATGGAACTATGGCAATGTAGAAAAGGCAAAAATCTGGCCTAGAAACTTAGAAGAAAGATATGTTCTTTTGAGACTTCCCATTCTGCTGAAGCCTGGTTTGTATCATGAACTGACACTTGCAGAGAGGGAGCCTTAGGTTTATCAAGCACTTCAGAGTTTGCTGTGTTAAGTGACTCTTAATCACACATACTCAGAAAAGCTGAAGATCTTTTGGTATTGGTACATAATGTAAAAAAAAAATATATATATAGTCCCCATTGTAGGTAATCTTTCAAGAGTTTCTTACCAAAAAATAAGCCACACCTAAAGTGAAGTTATTACTGCATGGAAAAAGATATATTGTAAGCATTAGTCTGATGAAAATTGGCAAGCCAGGTTTGACAAAGTTGCAGTGGCAAGGACTTAAAGGCTTCAAGGATTAAAGACACTTGAATACTGCTCTTCTGTTTCTTATTTGTGTAGTTTCAGCATTAAAAATGTTATACCCTAACAGTTTACTAAAACGTTCTGAAAAAAAAAATATTCCATGTCTTAATATTAATCATACTTTTTATCATAATTATTTCGTAATCTATATTGCTGAATTCTTATTGACAATATTATAACTGTATGGGAACTTTTAACTTGATAAGGAAATGTATTTTGACACTGATACCTTATTAAAGTATACTGATCCTAAATTCTTTGTGACTCGTTTGCTATGAATTTGTTATTTGTTGTATCATTGTAAAACAAAAAGTATTTATTAAATTATTTATAGAAAATAAAGGTTTGCATTGATCTTTGAAGAACAAAAGAACAAAATGGTTACCCATATTTGAGAGCTGGGATGCAGCCTGCCAAAGGTCCATACCACCAAGTTTTTGTGGAGTTTACCCAGCTTTCCTCTGATGGATAATTAATGCCCTGCTGAAACACATCTATGGTTCAGACTGCTGCTTCCATTTCAAAGTGTATTCCTCTCTGAGAAGCTGATGGTGCCTCCTGTTGTAGTACCAGCCTTTAAAAAAAAACCCAAAAAATAGACAATTAAGTTGACAAAACGACATTTTGGGGCTGAATGGCCACACTTCCCTACTTCAGTTTTTGAGGCAATAATGTAAGTCATCATATTCTTTCAGGACTGACCAGTCAAACAATGGGCTATCCCACATCCAAGCCTACACTTCAACCACACACTGCTTTATCACAGTATTGCTGTTAAACACACCAATCCTTTCCTGTCTTGAAACTGCCTGTAGTGACAGTGTGATACCACTCATAGAATCATAGAATAGTTCGGGTTGGAAGGGACCTTAAAGATCATCTAGTTCCAACCCTCCTGCCATAGGCAGGGACACCTCCCACTAGACCAGGCTGCTCAGTGCCATGTCCAGCCTGGTCTTGAACACTTCCGGAGAGGGGGCATCCACAACCTCTCTGGGCAACCTGTTCCAGTGTTTCACCACCCTCACTGTAAAGAATTTCTTTCTTAAGTCTAAATCTACCCCCTTCCAATTTACATCCATTGTTTCTGGTCCTCCCATCACTCATCACAGGCAGACACATTAAGACATTCAGCTTTAAAACATGGCTGTAGGGAAGGTGTTGGTGCTTGACCCTTCTGACAACCTGCCTTTGACACCTGCAGTGCCCAGACAGGCACCTTTGAGCTTTTCAAACAGCAGATCTGAATCATCTATGTAAAAATGGGCAATCATCACCTCCTCTTCTAAATGGGGTGCTCAGCAGGTCTGTAAAGTAACTCCCAGCTTCTAAATCTGTGGCAATTAACAGTCATCACACATCACCCAGAAGTGAGGAGGGAATGGAGGTCTCCCTCTCATGCTCCCTTTTTAAACCATTCCATTGATCTTCAGGGCACTCCAAAACTAATGCAGCCTCATCCATTTCAAGGGGTTAATTTAAAAAAAAGGTATTCAATCAAGATTAGCTTTTAAATATTTTAATCACTGACTGCTGCTACTGTAAAATAGTACTGAGAGGTGCTACTTTTTTTTGGAGAGTATCCTACTCATGCTGAAGAGGTTCAAGTATTCACCATTCCCATATTCAACTACCTTAAAGACCCCAAGAAGCTTGCTATGGGTGTGATTTGTGAGTCTGGATGCACCACCTGGAATTCTTCATTCTCTTAATTCAGGTCCTCTAGTAAAAATACCCAGCAGCTTCAAAGTCTTGCTCTCCTTTCTCAGATTGTTGGTAAAGGCCAAATCTGAGCTCAGAAGGGAAAACAGAACTCCAGAAAAACTCCCACAGCACACTGATGCCTACAGCTCCCTGACATTATTTTGCAGCAAACCCCAAAATTTGCCCCATACATTGAGCCTTACGATCAATACAAATATGTATCTTTTTAGTTCAGTCTCTCTTCCACAACTCTTAAGGCAACTGAATTTTACTTCAGATCCTCTAGTTAAAAAAACAAAAACAAAAAACAAAAAAACCCCAGTAGGTTCAAAGTCTTGCTCTCCTTTCTCAAATTGATAGTAAAGGCCAGATCTGAGCTCAAAAGGGAAAACAGACTACAGGAAAAAAATCTCATGGCAGACTGATGCCTCCCGCTCCCTGGAATTATTTTGCAGCAGAAGGTGGCAAACCCCAGATGTTGCCCCACACATTGAGCCTTATGATCAATACAAATACGTGTCTTTTTAGTTCAGCCTCTCTTCCACAACTCTTAAGGCAACTGAATTTTACTTCAGATCCTCTAGTTAAAAAAAACCAAAAAAACAGTAGGTTCAAAGTCTTGCTCTCCTTTCTCAAATTGATGGTAAAGGCCAAATCTGAGCTAGAAAGGGAAAACAACTCCAGAAAAACTGTCACAGCAGACTTATTCCTACAGCTCTCTGGCATTATTTTGCAGCTGAAGTTGGCAAACTCCAAAAGTTGCCAAATACATTGAGCCTTACAATCAATACAAATACATATCTTTTTGGTTCAGCCCCTCCTCCACACAGCAGCAGCAGCACACTGAAGCAAATGAAGCATAAAATGGATGTTGTCACTGGCCATTTTTAGCTAGGTCGCANTCTAGTTAAAAAAAAAAAAACCAACCACACCAGCAGCTTCAAAGTCTTGCTCTCCTTTCTCAAAGTGTTGGTAAAGGCCAAATCTGAGCTCGGAAGGGAAAACACAACTCCCGAATATTTCCCACAGCAAACTGAAGCCTGCAGCTCCCTGTCATTATTTTGCAGCAGAAGATGGTAAGCCCCAAAAGTTGCCCCATACATTGAGCCTTACAATCAATACAAATACATATCTTTTTGGTTCAGCCCCTCCTCCACACAGCAGCAGCAGCACACTGAAGCAAATGAAGCATAAAATGGATGTTGTCACTGGCCATTTTTAGCTAGGTCGCATGACATCTATTGGCTTTTTTCCTGGAAGAGGAGGCAATACTAATTGTGTCTGTCCCCTCACTGCCAACACAGAGAGAGCTGGCCCTCACTGCAGGCCACAAAACAAACTCAACAAAAAGCTTACTGGGAAAGCCAGTTAGTCTGTTATTTTAACTGCAAATCTAAGCATCAAGGTGAGATTGGTGTCCTTTGCCTAACTACAGAAACACTTGTATTTTTCTTTTTTTTAAGCAAATTGCACCTTTGAACACAGCTCATGGTTCACAACTTTGATTTGTTTAAGCTTTATTCAGTTTCTGGAGTGCACAGTGTGAGGTCCTTTAGGGACAGTGATTACTGTAGAAATCTCGAAGGAGACAACAGCACAGAATACCTTAACTTCTGGTCAATCCTACACTTCATTCTGAAAAAAATCTCTTTTTTGACTAAAAGATTCTGTTCAATGACAGGCAACGCTTTGAACACTATGTATTGGTTTTGCTCTTATCTAGCACTACATTCTGGCTTGGCCAGAGCTACAGCATGGTCTGTGCAAATCCCTCAAGTACTCTAAAAAGTGGAGATAAAACTGGCTTGGGCAACCTGGGCTTGCATTTTCCGAGTGACCTCCCCCAACTCCTTTACACATCCTCCCCTCCTTCCCTACAAAAGCAACTTTAGAAAAAAAAGAAAGTCACTGAAGTACTCATCTAGGTTCCCTGTTCCTCTGCTGGAACTCATTTCAGTTCATTGTAAAAGACAGACAATATCCAAGTCAACAGAGCTCTCATTTTTCCTTCTGCAACAAAGTCCCTGATGGACAGACTTTTTTTGCTCTGAGGTTTTCTGTTAGTAACACACACACTGAGCTAAATAAGGTTTTGTTCATCCAGGATTTCTTCTCTCCAGTTTAGTGCACTGATTCCACAAACCTGTGCTGAAAATTTTTTACAAAGGGTGAAAACTGCCCATGCTCAGCTCTCAAGAATAGCAACAAGTGCCAACAGCTACCTCTGAACAGCAGACTGCCATGCTGGACCTATTCAGAAGGCTTGTCCTAAAGCCTGCTCAAAGCAGGACTTCAGAACCTACTGGAAGAAAGTTTTCCCTAATAGGTATGCTTAGAGGGAAGCCCAGAGAGAGAGCAGGAAATGCTCTTGCTCTCTCCTGCTGAGCCAGTCCTCAGAACACTTCCAAGAAAGGAGAAAGAAGCCATTCTCCTTCATCCTCTTCCCTGGTCTCCACATCGCCCTACCTTTCATTGTAAATCTCTCCAAGAGGATGTCAGTTCTTCCAGGTAAAATCACAGAATCATAGAATAGCTCGGGTTGGAAGGGATCTTAAAGATCATCGAGTTCCAAGCCCCCTGCCATAGGCAGGGACACCTCCCACTAGATCAGGCTGCTCAGTGCCTTGTCCAGACTGGCTTTGAACATCTCCAGAGAAGAGGCATCCACAACCTCTCTGGGCAGCTTGTTCCAGTATTTCACCACCCTCATTGTAAAGAATTTCTTTCTTATATCTAGCCTGAATCTACCCTCTTCCAATTTACATCTATTATTTCTAGTCCTCCCATCACATATCTTATGAAAAAGTCCTACCCCTATCCCTACTCATGCCAAGGAAAGAAATTCCACATATCTACAAAGCCTATGATGCAAACAGGTCACTGATGGGTGACCCTTCTGAAGCTTCTGAAAATTGTGCCTTCTGTAGTTTAAGTAAGGAGCTTGTGCTTTCTATGGAGCGTTCCTGACCCTGACAAGAGAGCATCCAGCCTGCTGCAGGACACTTGGTGGCTGTGCCCAGCAGACACTGCTGCTCCTCAAGATATGGACCAAAAGTGCAGGTGCTGAGCATGCTGTCAGCTTCACATGGTGTCCCCAATACAGTTAACCTAGGCAAAACTCATTTACTTAAGTCTAATGCAGATAAACCTACAATCCACTTTGAACAAGAGGGTAAATACACCCAGCTACATATTACTTCAGTGGTTTATGGGAATACACGGTGGGTGTGTATTACAGAGCAACTTCAAAGGCAAAAGCTGCTTAATAGGAAGCTGCCCCACGAAGCTTTCCAAAAACCATGCTTTCCACTTTCACACTAGATTCCCAAACTCAGGGCTTGAAGGGCAACAGCATATTGCACCTACTATGTCCTGCCCTGCTCTTCCCAGTGAGCCAAACCATAACAGCAACACTACTGGAAGGTCCTTCAAGCACATTTGTGCTCAGCAGCCCTCACCCACAACAGCTCATTTCACAGCAATAACATACTTCCAATTTGCTGCTCTCCTCCTTCTTTTCCTAACTAGCAAGATACTGAGTTCATCTCCTACTTCCACCTTTTTCACAATGCCCAGATATTCTTTTCTGGAAATGCAGACCACAAAATTGCAAAAGGAATTCTGGGATTCTTATCCCTTTCATCACGAGTCATCTTTGACAGCAGCATTACAGCAGCCCCAAACGTAACTTCAAATTATTTGGGGGTTTGTTTCAGTTTTTGTGGGTTTCTTTGTTGTTTCTTTTCTTTTTTTAGGGGCTATAGAAGAAAACGGACACAAAAAGCCATGCAGTGACATGCAGAACACACCATAGTCAGTCAGGCCAGGTTTGGCAGTATGAAATGTATGTAGAAGTAAATCAATCCATACCCAAAGAGATACAGGCTTATGGGACTAAGCTCTACTGAGAAAACTGGGTATTCAGACCTGAACTTCCAAAATAGCATGTTGTAGCTCTACAGCTAATGCTAGATGCCAAGAGACAGCATTGCACCTGCAGTACACACAGTGCCAGTAACTGAATTAATACTGGAAGAGTAAACTTGCTCTCCCCTTGGGATCTCCAGTCAAGGCCCAACCTAACAGGTATTTTTACAATAACCAAGGAAACAGGACAGAGTGCTTCTGAAGACACAAGTCAGCAGGATACAAAGAGTGATTTCAAAAAATAATGCTCCCTATTCTTTCCACTTTACAAATGGAAACAAGTAGGCTGTCATTCATTGCTTCCCAAACATAATGTGCTGCCACCTGATATTTCTACTGATAGTTTGTTGCATCTTCAGGTTTTCCTGCTCTCCTTTTAAAAAAATAATTAAAATCACCCGATTTATTTGGATTTTTCAGCTTCTTAGTGTCTCACCTTAGCAGCTGCAGCAATGCAATTTACATGCTCTAAAAAATGAGCTACTTTGAAAATGTAACTTTTTAAAGAGCACAGAGAAGATGGCTGTCATCCTTGCATTTCCAAGCAGCAGTTTGCATAGATTTTAGTACAATCAATTCATGTCTATGTCATGTTTCATTTTCATGCTTCATCTTACAAACCCACTAATCAGACTAATGAGGCTGAATGTGAAGAAATCCCTTTGTTTCAAGCTGAACAGCCTCTGAAGCCACAGTTACAGTCTTTCTTCAGTTACTTTCTTCCAGTAATGGAAGTAAAAATAAAAAAAAATTTAAAAAAAAACAAACAAAAACAAACGGGCATTTGTGATTTATTTTGCCAAACCTTAAAGGCAGAAAGCCATGTTATTACAACATCCTCTGCAATTTACAGAAGCTCAGGCTGTGTATTGATGCAAGGGAGTCAGAGCCTTCCAGTTTGTGAGCATGCTTCAATTAGAATAAAAACTTTCCAGCTGCCTTGGTAGGGTCCCAAGTTTGTGCCATATGTTCCAAATCAATGGCTTTAGATGGTGCAGTGGGCAAATACAGGTCTGTGGGTAGTGGGGAGTTTGTCCCCATAAAGGGGCTGATAGCCCCCCACTCCCAGGTACTCTTCCAGAACCTGAGTGGGGACTGGGACCTTATTGTGTTGACCTACCTAAACCACAAGCCACATATCTACAGATAATCCACAGCAGGAGGCAGGAGCTAGGAGTAGAGATGGAAATTCCCACTCAGGGATTCATTACAGGCTGCAACACAAACCCTCCAGTGCTGCTCAGAGCTTTTTGTCACGAGTCAATAGGGGCACAGAGAGACACACAAAGGGACTTACAAGGGAATACACGCAATTACGAGATGGTTCCACAAAAGGCAACACTGTCAACCCCCACACAACACTGATAAACTTCAAGTTGTCATTGCAAAAACAAAACGGTCCTGGCTTCAATTTGCTCATTCTTGAGGTTTTGGTTTGTTGTTTGTTTGCTGTTTGTTGGACATCACGTACACTCTCCCATCCCACCCTTGCTTTGGAAAGCAAATAGGAGCAAAAACTATATAACAGTAATCACTGAAAGGCCTGCTTCTAATCCTCTGAACACCTGAAGTTGCAGACTTGAACATCCATTGAACAATTGCAGAGTTAGGAGGCCACAGAGCACTACCTTCACCATCAAGGTTACCATACAAAGACCTGCTAAGTACAAACACACAAGATTCCACCATGACCATGGCAGGGGGGTTGGAACTAGATGATCTTTAAGGTCCCTTCCAACCCAAACCATTCTAATGTTCTGTGNTTCCAGGTATAGTAAAGGGGCACGGAAAGGGGATGAGGTTATCTTTTTAGACTGCAGGCAGGATGATGCCACAAGCCCAGTGCCACGATTTAAACCCAGAAAGATGGCTCCCGTTCAAATTAAAATGCCTCTATAGAAAAAAAAAAACCCACACCAAAAAACAGGTAGCTCATTTCATCATAAACCTATAAAACATGAAAAATACACTCCTGCTACAATCCATCCTAGACTACAACAGAAGCTTCAAATCCTTCACATATCACCTATAGCATCCTGAGTTGAGAGTCAGTGAGACTTTAGAGGATTAGAAATATCAAGTCACTATGTTTCCTCTCCACAGCCCATGGAGATGGGGTGAAAATTCATCATGCTGCAGCAACAAAGGCCAGCACAACATCTGTAGAGCCTCTGCCTAGATAAACTTCATCAGTTTCTGTAGGAAAAGGAGGAACATCAACAATAAGACAGAAAAGGGTCTTTCACCTCCTGCCCTTTCCCAATTCTAGAGCAAAGACTTCCACAGTATAGCAGAACTCTCCACATCTGGTGGAGCTTGGCCCAGCTGAGGAGACAGTTGTGTGAGGATGGGGGCAGAGCATATGGAGGGTCACAACACCAGTCTGATGGGCACATGTGCACAACTGTTGGCCAGTGCCTAACATCTACCCACAGAAATCAGACAACTGAATGTTTTGCTGTTTTTCTCCTTCACAGGAGACAAACCTGAGCCACTCCTCAGAAGTATCATGGCAGGTAAATATCCAAGAGCTGATGGATTTGAAGAGTTCTGTACAGAAAAGCCATTTTAGCTTTCAACTATCTCGAGTGATCTTCTGATGTTTAATTAGGAATAATTAAGGAATAAACAAAAAGCACAGTTCCTTTCATGAGCACTTCACAGGTATATGCTAGTCATTTCAAATGGGAGCCTGGTTCCAGGGCAGGAGACTCCCATTGTACAGGAATAGAGGAAAAGCAAACCAATCTGTTGAAGAAATTGAGCAAAAAGGTGTCAGATTTCTTCCAAAAAGAGGTGGCTTTGACAACAAACTAGTTAGTAAGCTTAAACAAGATGACTAATCACAGACAGTGTTCCCCCACTATTAGCCTCAAGACAGAGGTGTTATGAAAAAATTGACATGTAGCCTTTTTGAAGTTTTTAAACACTGTAATGCCTCCCAGACATGAGAAGAAAAAATAAAACTACCTGAGCAGCTTGGTTTTGGCATAAAGAGAGAGAGTTAATTAAGGAATTAGGTTATTCCCAAACTGTGCTGTTTAAGAAACCTCTCTATACCTGCTGCACAATAGATGAGATCCGTTTTCTTTCAGCAACACTTATGTCAGATGTTAACTTAAGACTGTATCGTGCATAAAAAATACACCCCAAAGACTAATTGCCTTCTGCCAAAAGAGAGGCAAGTCATAGCACTGGGAGTATAGCAAAGGGAAGCTCAGAAGATGGAGCAGGTGATGTGGCAAAGCCTAGTGAAGCAAGTTTAAATGTATAAGATGTAATATTGTTTGGAGTTAGAGATACAGGATGAAAAATTTAAAAGGATGATGGTGCTCCTCAAAGTGAGAAAGCGGAGCCTTTGCCATCTTGCTGCACTCACAAATTCTCTCTTGGTTTTGTCAGAATCTGTTTCACACTTATTGGAGGAACATGCCCTGACCTGAAGAATGTCCCCTCTGTGTTCCCAGCTGTCACTCCTACATTTGGCAGGACAGGGGATAAGTCACCACCTCTCCAGCATCTCCTGGGCACACTCATCTTCCCATGGCAGACATGGCCACTAAAAGCACAAGGGGAGGATGGGACAGAGTCCCACCACTCCTTTGCAGCTGTGAGGGCAACAAGCCACACACAATTTGGTTTAAACTGGCAGACACGTCGCCCCTCCAGGCAGATGTAGAAAAAGCTTTTGGCCTTCCTGTTGTGAGGGTACAGCTGGTACAGGGACTGTCCTCACCTCCTGCCCACACCACACCAGCTGCGTGACCCAGCTGGGCACTCCTCCTGCCAGGAGACCGGCACGCACTGGCACGGGAAGGAGGGAGGGAGGGCATGGAAGAGAGAGCCAAAACACAGCATGGAGAAAAGCAGAGATACACTCAACAGCATCCCTGCCACAACACTACCCCTTCTTTGGAAGCCAAGAAGCCGTGGGAACTCACCTTCTCCCTCTGCAGCCATGGGGGGCTGCTGGGTGCACTAAAAGGGCAAGAGGCAAGAAGCATGATTTTCAACAAGGGTACTTAGAAATGGAGGCAATACCAGCCAACCCCAAGAGTCAGCTTTTGCCTCATGTAGCACCAGAGGTCAAATGAGGTGACCTTCTGGGAGCGTTCAGGAATGTTCTCATGGTTAGACCTGATGCTACATTTTGAGATTTAGATATAGGGTGTGTTGCACATGAGTCCCGACTGGTGACTGTGAAAAGGAAAGAGACTCATGAAGATGAATTAAAGGTTATGGAAGGAAGATGTGGGTATCACCCCTTCCTTCCTTGTCTCACTGGTTTGTTTAGATTTGAGGATCTCTGATGCAGGGATTTTCTCTCCCTGCTGGTTTTGAAACTACCTCAGAGGATGGAACCTTGAAGCCATTTGTGGGTCTACAGAAATTCCCATAGGTATAAACATTGCAAAGCAAGAAAGAGAAATTATAAGGTGACAATGGAGAGTAGGTATTTATTGAGCCTCTACCTCTGAGCATGTACTGCTCACTAGTAGTTCTTTCACACTACTGCTGTGGGCTTCTTTTTGGCTTAGCAAAGTGTTACATCAGCACTGCAATTTCTGGTCACCACTTCATGACCAGCCCATGTTTTTATGCAACAAAACTAGCATTTCACAGAACATAATAGTTGACAGGCCTGCTTCCTAACTAGGCACAGAAGCATCACTGCTTCATGACGACCCTTTTCCTCTGCATTTCCATAGACAGAGGTTAGTTCTCTCCCCGTTTAATGGAGAAAGCCTTTGTCTTCATTGTTTGTGTAGCTACAGCTAACTTCCCAAATTCTAATCATAAATAGTGGCAGGAGCAAGTCCTGCAGTGGATAATACAGACTGCTTCCAACCACACAAACCACAGCTTGACATGCTGATTGCCCTGGACACAGGGCAGATAAAATGAATAATTTCAGCTAGGGGTCCAGCTCTTGCACATGTCCCTTCACCATCTCCCAGCCCAGCTGCTCTTCTTGCAGTTTTTAAATACTCTGAAGGAACTACAGAGGGAAATTCATCTGCACAAAGTGTGCAAAACCAAACAAAACTAAGCAGTATGCTTCAATTTAATTTCAAAAGTAACAACCACACATTGCTTGGACAAGCAAAACCATTTGCAGAACAAATGATAGTCTACAGCCCACAAATCACAAAGGTCACATTATTGTTATGGTTCCTTTTCTCGCTTAACCCTTCCCATCTCATTTGCTCTTCTCTTCCATGTCCTCAGATAGCGCACTCTGATCTCAGCATGGAGACTTCTCAAATTCAACCAAAACGTGAAAGAAGCCTATTTCACTGATCTAAATGTAGGATGTAGACCTTGAAGCTGTCCTAATTGTAAGGGGCCCAATTGTTAATAGCATTAACAATGCTAGACATAATTTATTACTCCAGGATTCTGAGCTACATCTGTTGTTCAACAAAAGCCTTTAAGTTAATTTCACAAATTTTTATGCAGATAAGTTGTCAAGAAACACTACAGTGTATCCTGAAAGTCACACATGTAGAAGTAAACACTGAAACTGCCAAAATAGAAGAACATGATAGTATTATCTAATTTATTTTTGGAGCTTTCTGTTACATGTTCCCACCCATCCACCCTTCATGCTTGCTCTAGGGGAACACACGGCAATAATTTGTGTGCATTTTTCTCTGTCCTACAGTCTTTCCTCAATATAAAAACATTTTTTTTCCTTGAGGTGTTCTTTCCAGTTCCTACAGGAAACATTAACATCAGCAAATTTGATCACAGACAAAGTCCCTCCAATGGTTAGACAATGTTTACACTTAGATATTAAAAAAACCCAAAAACATAATAGACTAAACCCTGTGGGATACGCATGCAGAGAAGAACATACAGACCAGCACAAGTAATGTCACATTTTTCTTCATATTAAAAAAAAACCCAAAACCAAAACCAACAAAAACTGTACAACGCTGAGTCAAAAATCTTGACTTTATGCTTTTCTGGAAAGCGATAGGTAAAATGACCTTATTTTTTCTATGCAGCAGCCCTTTAGAAATAATCTTTTGAGGGGCAGCAGACTTAGCTGTCATCCCCCTAAGGATCCCAGAGTTTAGCCCTGATAAGAAGTTTTTAATGGGCTCTTCCGAGAAGCACCCATGTTTTCTCGTAGACATTTACCTAAGAAAAGTGAAGCAATGAACCACACAAATGCCTGTTCACGTAAGCTCATTCATGTGCAAACATCTGCATGAATACCAAAGGCTGAGACTTGAAATCTTATTGTAAGGTACTTGGAGAGAAAATGTCACAACGACAGGTTCTGGATGCTGGAATTTAAAACTTCCCATAGTCTGGGTCGTGAAGACGCATGGTCAAGTCAGCAGCGGGTTTGTGAAGGCAGCGGATGTCTGGTCTCTAGTGTTTTGCATCTACAAAAGCTGACAATTGAGTTACGTTAATCTCAGACATCCCTAATGCTAAATTATGCTGAATTTAGTTACAGGCACACCACACCGAATGTGTAGCTCGTTCACTTTCAGTTTTGTATTTGTAACAAAAGCACCATAAATACATACTTCCTTCTTTCCTACTCAGTTTTCCTAAAGACTTCACAGAAAAGACGCATCTCACAGACAGAGTGAATTTTTGCCCTCCTCAGGGATGAGTAAACCCAAATGAGCTCTGGTCTAGAGTCTGGATTATCTTGCAAATGTACAATTAAGTCCACATGGCCCCTTCAAGCATACTTGCAGATGCAAAGCCATCACTTTCAAAACCTTTTCAGGCATGGTGCAAAATGCAGAGAAAACAAAAACTCATTACATTTTTGTATCCATAAAGACAAGTTCTTAAAATTGGCTTTTGAATCCATTAGACAGAAGTCTAAAGCTCCTTCAAAGCATTTCCCTGCATGGAGCACTTGTCTACAGGATACTCATAAAATCCTCAGTGTGGTAGCAAGTGATCATCACTGCAGCTGCTCCTGCGGTTGTCGAGATGCCTTCTGGGCTGTTTATGAGGGAGAGTCAGAGGAATTACACAAGTACATGAAGGTTCAAGAAATGTTAGACCAAATATTATCAAGCTTCTCCCCTCCATTGCTCCAGTGGTAATGTACCTGTGACCCCTCCACCACTAACCTTGCATTCCCTTTCTTCACAAAACTTGCTAGCAAAGAAATTACAGTTGTCTGAACTTTGAATATCTGTGATGAAGGAAAATCCTCTAGGTCATATTCTCACAATCCAGAGCTGGGCTATTAGAAACAGATTCAGATGCCACTCCTAATGCCCCTTTTTAATGTGCAGAAATCGCTGACTAATGATGTCCAGGAGATATTTTTCTACTCTCTTCAGATCTGCTTTTATTTTAAAGATTCTCCATTCTCAACTACAGGTGTATATTTCTATCATCACAGCCTATTGTTGCACCTTATATTGAATGTAATTTCTCCTCAATTTTATGCCCACTCTTCCCAGAAAGATGCCAAGAATCACTCCATCATACCATGAAAACAGCTAACTTTGCCAACAGGTCGACAGCAGCATCTGGCTTAACCTGTTGCCAGAAGCATAATTATCACTCACAATGCTCATGCTCAAATGCCCAAGATGTTGGCAAGAGTCACAATTTATGGTATGCACCTTTTCATCTGTATAATGGACATTAATTATCAGAGATACACTATAGGCTAGAAAAGTCCCTCCCTTCTAGACTTAAGTG
>VZTY01020520.1:0-36713 GCA_013400935.1 Turnix velox
ACTATTCTATGATTCTAATGTTCCTCAGTTTCAAAACATCACTGTGATTTTAAACTATCACATATTAATACAATGGTGATATTAAAGAAAAAACAAATTCGAAAATGAATGTGAACAAGGCTTGCTATTTAAGGGGTTACATATCAGAACACATTATGAACTATCTATTGAGGAACTTTATAGGTGTCATTTTTCCACATCATCTCAGAAGTGAAAAACCAAAGGATTACTCCAGAGGCTGAATTGCCAGATCCAACAAAACACTTACTGATAAGGAAACACACGCTGCCTCGCTGTCTTTGTATCTCAGTGCCCTTTAAGCACCTTTTTCAATGTTACTGCAGGGGACTGAGTTTTAAGAAAGATTATTCTTTGAGTATGCTAAAAGAATTAAGAAAAAAAATTACAGCACTTCCTTGATCTTTATTCCTGATTATTATTAATAAAATTCATAGATCCATTGTAGGAAGTCATCACTGGTTTGTTTATTGAGGAGTCTCATGAATCTAATATGGTCACTCTGTTCACTTATGATTTTGGACATCAAGCATGGGTGATGGCACCTGGAGCTCTGCAAGCCAGGAAACTTTTTCCTCTCCTTAGCCAAACTCTGGCAGTAGTAGGCTTCTAGCTCCCTAATAGAACTTTGTTACTAGTATAACAATCTTGTGAATTCCTGAAATGCAAGCCCATCTATACTGCTCAGTGTAACAGTTCCAGATGCTAAGGAGTGCAAAGCTACTTCCAAAGGAGAATGCTGAAACGTACTAAGTGCCACTTGGGCATTGTGATACAGAAGACAGAAAAAGAGCAGGGATAGAAAATCCACTGTTATCTAAATCCCTGGAATTCTTTTCAATTGGAATTCAGTCCAGCATGGCACAGAATTGATAGAGAAACCTATTTCAATCAGAGGAATAAATGGTGCCATGTAATTAATAAGGAGGGACTGGTTGGGGTTTTTTTTCTCCCTGGATTTCAGAGAACAAATCCAAACACATATAAGAAATTTGTGCCTAAGATTCTGCCTAAGATTAACACATCACTGAGAAATCACTTAGCTGAAACAATGCATTTTGATTCAAACTAATAATTTCACCTGTGAGTATGAGGTATCTGGTACTTCATATCCCTTAGCTCAGTGACTAGATCATATGACACGAGAAAGAGTGTGGCTTAGTTTTCTCCTTTATATCTTTCAGAGCAAGTCTTTGAGCTAGGTCTCTCTCACTTGGAAATACAGCCTTTCTCTCACATTTGAGTTTTCAGAGACATCTTGAAAATGCTCAAGCAAAAGTTAAGATCTTCAATTAGTCCGCAACCGTGGCTGAATGCAATCCAATTTAATTGAATATCTTTATTTTACAAAAAAATTAAGAAATAGAAATAACGAGTTGTGAATATCTCCCTGGATGACAAAATCCAGCAACACAAAGAATGGAAAAACATAGATTCCTTTCTGCTACACGGAAGTATGTACTTTACAGCCAGTACTGGTCAGTTATCAGAACATACAGCTGAAAGAATTATGGGATAGCTGACACCTTCTTACAGAAGAGTTGCACAATGCTAATTGTGCAATAAAAGTCAATAAAAGTCTAGCTTTTAATTTAAAAACATATGGCATGCTTACTCCTTATAGGCAGTTTTCATTTTAACTGTGTAGCTTGATGAAAAAAGAAGAAAACTAAATGACTTCAGGAAACATCTTAACTGAAAAATGCAGGAAAAGAAAAACTTTAAGGATCTGACAAAAATGTGACTAGCTTTTGAGCAAAGCTCACATCCCCCTGAATGTAGCAGAAAATAACCCCAAAACTGCCAGCCGTAAACTAATCCATTTAAGCACTGGCTTGCTGAATAACTCACTAACATTCTTTTAATATTATGCGAGTCAGCTGACACAAAAGTCCCTTAAGGAGGTTTTAGTGCATGTTACAACCTAAAGCAATTTTTCCTGTTTTCCATGAAGAGTGACAGCAAACACAATGCCATGATAATGGCATGCAGTTATTCTTGCTGAAATGCACAGAAGGAAGCAGAAAGAAATGAGGACAACTGATGTAGATTCCCCAGATTTCTTTGTCCAGACAAAATCCAGAATGACAGAGCTCCAGGCTATGAAGTCTATCTGCACAGCTTGCTGCAGATATGTTATGTCCAGTTTAATTACTTGAGAGAGGACTAAAATAATGGTGAACATCAATCTCATATTACAAGGTGGACTTGGAGTATAAAAGACAAATACTGTGAACACCAGGTGTTCAATGTCATGATAGAACACTGATTATAATAGTAACACTGTTACAGAAACCAACTGATATTGGACACTGTAATAACACATGACTAACATTCAGAGCTTGTTAGCAATTCACTAATGTAATTATAATCACATCGTAAATTGTCACTGCACAGCATTTGTCCTCCTCTGTTGTTCCAAGCATCAGACAGACTTATGACCTGGAAATGGAGAGGGACACCGCTGATACCACACTGGATTTTGAGATCTTAAAAGAAGCCCTATGAGGAGTAACCGCAGAGACACAATTTTCTTCTTACGCCTCCTCTGCCTGGCCCAGTGACAGTCCCTCTCTTAGGCTGGCAATAACAGACATAAAGTTACATCTGATTTTCTGTTATGTTTCAAGACATTTAGCTTGGCTGTTTGCCCCAGCACTGGTTAACCTGCTACTTTATGGACCACTTGTTCTTCTCCCTCATAACACATTTTTTGCCCTATTCTCACTGTATTTTGTAGCTTAATATATTTTCAAAAGTATTTTTACGACCACCTCTTCACAAGGCCTACAGGAGGCATGAGCTTGAGGTACTTTTACTGAATGAGAGGATTAAGATTACCAGAAAACAGTCAGTCACTGGAGTGGACAGCTATTGACAGCTGGAACTGGTTAGTGGTGAAACAGATGATCAGAGCATTGTCTCTTTTAGGATTCTCAGAAGGCCATTTAGCTTCCATCACACAGATCACATACTCTGTATCCTAGTTATCTCATTCAGTAAACCTCCAAGACTTAGTCTTGAAAAAGAAGGCATCTTACAGTACCAAATACCATTATGAAGAAACACGTATTTTTCTCTTAAAGAAAAGGTAAAATTAAATTTTATAAATACTATTCCACATTTATGAAAAGAAAACTATAGCAAATGGCTCCCCAATATGGGGAAAATATTTTTTGGGACTGAAAATGATTGAAAGGATTGAATGCTGCCCCCTTTCTATCAAGCTCTCCTCATACAGTTCTAACAGCAATCCAACAAAGCCTATCAATAAAAGCAATCTGAATGTTCGGAAGAAAGGTTATTTTGTAGTCTTGTTCCATTCATTTGGATGATACTTAAAAGAAAGAACCTAGTCTTGCATCAAAAGTAAGCCTTGAGTGGATATATGAAGAAGAGAGAGAAGGACATTCTGCATGTTACTAGAGTAACATAGAGAGGATTTTTCAAGTGGAAGCCACGGCTTCACAGAAAGCACATACAAATAGAAAAATAGACATTTCCAGCAGAAAAATATGGTAAAAATAATGAAATAAAACATAGGAAAAAATAGTGTAGATCAGTTCTGGTCTTTAAACCTGATGCATTAGGAAATGAGGAACTGATACAGGAATAAACTTGTATGTGTAAGGCTATGACAGTATGCAAGCAAGAGATGCATCTTCCCCAAGAAGGTAGTATAAGCAAAGCTAGTATTAGACAAAAGGATATAGCAGTATTTGTGGGATGAGTTTGACATAAGTGTAAAAGCAATTCTGCTGCAGTTTCACACCCTCATGCTTTTCAGTTACTCAAAGTCACCCAGAAGCAGCCCACCTACTTGAACTGCGCCTAGATTTGGAAAGCATTTCCACATTATTTCAATTAAAAATGTGTTGTTCAAGCTGTGATCTGCTCCAAATTAAGATGGCAGTAAATGCACATGTCTCTGTGTGTGTATGAATATATATAAATATGTAAGTAGTAGGTGTGCAGCTGGGGCATAAGCATTCACTGTCATCAATAGAAATACTGTCATTGGGCTTAGGATCTGAAGCAGACATCCAGACTGTGAACAGTTAGTAAACTGAATGCATCTGGCAATATTCTCTGGCAGAAAACTTATGTGGAAATAGCCTGCATCAGTACTATTTCCAAAGTAAGATGACCACATCTAGTCTGATTATCAGATATCGTCCCTTACCTGTATTAACACTGTAACCATCCAAAAATTGTTCAGAAAATTGATAAATGCCAACAAGCAAAATTTCTGCTATCTGTACTGAAGACTGAATCTTAAATACCCAGTTCACATGTAGGTATCTACTGACAGATGCAAATATTCACATGCTTTATTTACCCACTGAATCCTTTCTGCAAGCACTAGCACATGAAGCTCTTCCTTGTGCTTTTCAGAGTGCTTGAAGGTTGATGGTTCAGACATTGGTGACAAGATAGATGTAATGGTATGGCAAAGCATAGCTCTGAGCCATTCAGTCTAACACAAAATGCCATGGAAAAGCCAAAGAGAAGCTCTGTGCAGCTGACTGTGAATTTTATGTCCTATTGACATTAGCTGAGAGAAAATCTAATTAAATCAACTCAGTTCAGTAACACTCATGCAAACCAAACTAATTTGAAAAGATGCATTGAATTTTAGGTGACTGCACGGTGCTGTGACCTTTCTAAGCAGTAGAAATAGAGGAAGCTTTACACATTTATACAAGAAAGCATATAGTAGTAGCAAAGCAAGAAAGCAGAATCTTTATATATTGAGCAAGTCTGATGAGCTTGGTCCAATCAGTACAACACATTTGTATGTCTGAGAGAGACAGAAAAAACTGTAACAGGTTACAAAGGATAAGTATACAGTTTCTGAGACACAAAATAAACCCATACAAATAAAAAACTCAAGAATCACAAAAAGTTATGTAATTCCATATGCTAATGAAGCAATTTTCAGATGAGTTGGTCTCACATCATTTAGAGGAACAGCTAAACAGAGCATATGGTTAAGCAATAAGGTGTTTGTAGAACAGTCAAAATGCTTATAAGAGCTTTGGGTTGTCCTCACTTCCCTAAACAATGAGCACTGAACACACACAGAGAGTAATGTGGTTGAAAGCTCTCAGTTACATAAAACTCACTTGCAGAAAATTAATTTCACCTCAGGCTAACAAGTACTACAATTTCCCCATTTTCAGTAAAACTACTTCTTAACATGTATTCTTTATTGATAGCCACAAAACATCAGTTTGGGACACAATACCTGCAGAACTGTTGGCTTTACTTGGCACTCTGCTGTGAATTTGTGGTATTTTGCTGGTCAGATAGTCAAGCCCTTAGCATAAAATCTAATCCTGTAATAGTTGCACATTAGTCAGTCATTCACCCCACCTTCCCACCTCGACCATGAGAAAATGGACTTCAAGTCACTGAAATTAGATTGAATTCAGTTTCCTCTCCTTTCTAGAGCTGCAGCAGCATATTTATTTTAAAAAATAACCCCCATTGCTGGCTTTTACCAGCAATGTGCACTAGTCATGTAACTGGATTATAGGAAGCATTAACACTAGCAATTGCCCTTTCAAGTTGAGCAACCAACAATATCGCTAAAGGCTGGAACCAAAAGGGTCAGCCAGGGCAAAACAACAAATGTAGCTGCTTGCTCTGTATGATAAAAATAGAAAAGCAGCAACAAGCAGTAAATGCTGGTTCCACACAAAGAAAGAGCAATACACACGCATTCAAAACAAACGAGACTCCCTTGGCAATGACATTAACATTAGCATTACAATCTACTTAAGGTGAAATTCAAGAGGGGGAAACAAAATGCTGAAGTGCAGAGATCTGGAAAGATCAGAGCTGTGCTTGGATTATGGCAACCACCCTGCTGTGGGACAGCTGCCCTTTGGAGGAAGACGCCTTAAAAATTTCTCTTTGTCAAATTAGTCCAGTGAGATGTCCAGCTCTTAGCACTTGAGCTTTAAAACACGTACTCTCCCCAGAGGCTTTTTCTGAAAGGATGCTATCAAAAGCAAGCCAAAAACACCCTCCTTCAACAAAGCCAGAGATAGCTGAGAATCCCAAACAACAAAAAGGTTTCGTGTCATGATTAGCTCATGCTGTTATGCCCCCCCTGAAAGCACATATGGTTCTCAGCCAGAACAGAAGGCTTCAGCAACGCAGTTCCTTGCTAGAAATGCAGTAGCAGAGCTCCAGACTGAGGTCACTTAATGAGAACTTAAATTCTATTTAATAGATCTTTTTTTATGTGACTGCCAATTGAAAATCTGCCTCACTTAGCTTTTAATGCAAGTACAGAGTCAGTCAGCTAAAATCAGGATATCCCTAGAATATTTTGCAGAAAACTTACAGTGCAGATTGAGGATTGTAGATCTCCAAAAGCCTGCAAAGCACTACTAAAATAACAGACCACAGGTAAAAACTCATAAAGTGAATAGATGAATAGAGAATATTCTTCTTTCCCTGCACTAACAGAAAGATTTCAACTTCACAGGTGGTGAAATAATGCTTGCTACAGGAAAAAGAGAGCAGATGCCTTTACTATGGAGTTAGTCCTGTTGGCTTAGGCTAGCTTCAGGCTGAAATGTATTCAGTTTGTTTGTCATCTCCGCCTCCTGAGTGGTAGCATTCAGTACTGTGACTGTTTGCAGTTGTCACGTCCCCAGTGAAGGATGGATGTCAGTACCCTCTTTTGCTCTGATATGAACACCAACATAAATTGAATCTACTGGCTATCTAATCTCAAGTCAGGAGGTCTTGCTTCTGTGGGATGCAGCTACCCCAGAGCACAGCTTTTTGGAGCCCAATACTCTGACAGTATTTCAATTGATAAAACTTTAATGTTAGACTAATAAAATTACTACCCTTTTCCTTCTGATAATTCTTTTCTGTCTTACTAACCTTTATTGCATTTGGCGCGTTAATGTGGGCAGATCTCTAGAGGAACCGACCATACAAGGAACTATTTGGAAACGTTTCATGGAATAACATGCCTTAGTGTTGTATGGTCTATCTTCTTTCACTGTTTGTAAAGGCCATTCTCTTTTAACCTAGCATCTTCTGAACAGAGTCATTTACAGAATTAGGCAAATAGCTGCTCACTATAACTAGTCACATTGTTACATGTTAATCTTCATTATTTCACTCTAAGATGTGCATGTGCCATTATGAATGGCTATCCTCTCCAGGAAGGAGGAGCCCAATGCTCTCTTCTGTAATCAAGCAGGGCTACCTATGCCCCAGGGTGAGGTAGAGCAGTGTCTGTGCAGAGCATACACAGTCTGTTCTGTACACCCCAGAGTGGATAGATAGCTCTTCTGGCAGCATGCTGTTATGTCACTCACTGGCAAGAAGGCTGAGGTTGCAGTAAAGTGGCATCAGTATACAATGCCACTAACATGGACTCCAATACAGGAGGCAGCACTACCATCACTTTGGGAATGGGATACATCACACACATAGTTAAAAGACAAAAAGGTCCATGCATCCATAAAAGAGAAAGGTCCGTACCTCCCAGCAGGAGCACATGTGGCTAAAGGACATTTTCTTGTGCACTATTCAAAACAAGATTAAAATCCATCCAGCAAGAACAGTGCAAATATTGATTAAGACAAGAGGATTAAGGCATTTGAGGCAAGTTCTTCACCTACAGAGAGGCCATATTATGCACTTGCTGATCATGACTAGATGAGAGTCTACATGAATGTAATTTCTACTCAAGTGAAAAGTTTTCAGATGTCTGGTCATTATACAGATTCAAATGATCAGGGAGGCAGTGGAATATGAACTTTTCATATACAAAATTACAATCTATGCATGTATTTATCTACAGGCATATCTATTCACAAAAGAGCTCCAGAACTCAGGACTGAAAAAGGTACTTACCACAACAATTACATTCGTTGCAGGAACAGGAAGGTTTTCTACTTCCAAATCTTGACCGGTCATAGCTAACAGATTGAGGGATGGGTCATAGGCAGGTCTGGGGAAGTTTGATTTAACAATTATTGCAGGATGCAACTTGCTTATTTTGGTGTGGTAAGAAGAATGGAAATTTTGTTTGGAATTCTTATAACTCTCTGTATCCAGACTTTTCTCCAAACTTTGCACGTGGTGATAAATAAACACAGGTTTCCCATATTTTCTCTGATGAATTGCCAAAAAGTGGTCATTGTCTCCAGAAAAGCAGCCTGCAGAAAAAGAAGAAAAAATTTAGAATATCTCTCTTGGATATTCTGTAGATGGTGCAGAAAATCTGATGAGATTTTTCAGTTCAGCAAAATCCCACAATGAAATTTCTATAGCAATAGCTTAACAACTGTAGAGAGAGTCTACTAAGTATCTGAAGTGTATCTCATTCTTAAACTAAATTTTTACAGGTCTTTAAAAAGTATTATTTATAATTCCCGCCAGGATTACATTTCAAAAATAACGTGCAAGAGCAAAGCTAAGTCCAACTTTTGTGTCTGCATCAACTCCAAAAGAAAAACATATGCAGAAAACTTTGTAACTTATTTCATTAACCAGTAATACCAAATATGAGAACTACTTTTATCATCCTTTATATAGGGTGAAAGGAGGAGAAAAGACCAAGAGCCAGATCCAAAAATAGACTTTAAAATGTAAGAAAGAGAGTAAAGGTAAAGTGCCTGAGTCCATAATCAGAATTCTGCATTCCCTGTTCAGCAGCCATTGACTGCTTAGATCAGCAGGCATTATAGCTCCTTGTTCCAATTCTGTTATGATTCAGCCTACAATGCTGGATCCAAGCATTGCCTGGCCAGCCAGTGGAGCACCTGGCCCTACGTAGAGGAGATAAAGGTGTGTGGATTTAGCCTACCTTGTATACCTCGGTGTTAGGCACAAGAACTCTTTCAGAATATGTTTTTAACCAAATGTGTATTAGTAAATAATAAGTGTTCTTTTGAAAGACAAAAATGCTTCCTAATGATGCCTTTATAAAAGGAACCAGAACTACAGTTTTTTGGTTTGGTAGGGTTTTGTTTGCTTGTTTGGGTTTTTTTTTAATGAAACCTAGTGAATAGTCTGTTCCTTTGTGAAGAATAGAACAGTTACAACAGCCCAGTTCAGTTCCCAGACTGGAAGTCAGACTGTCCCTCTTAGTAGAAAAATAGGCAAGGATAAGCTCCTTTATAGATAAAAAGTAACTGAAGCTGCACTATTCACCTCCTGGAAGAGCACTCTAAGAAACCTTCTGTGGTATAAAAGGGACTTTGTGTTCTAACAGAAGAGAACCCAGAAAGCTCACTCTGCTCAGCCTGGAATTTCCTCTTCAGAATCTGTTGTAGTTAATGGCAGTGTTACATTTGTGCACTGATCTTCAGTTTAAAAATTTTTTTTAAAAATCAATGCCATTTTAATTCTCATTAGCTGTGAAGAGCAGCTCAGAATCTCAACATGTTTCAATTCAGGTTGAACAAGAAATAATTTTATTTTATTCAGTCTGATTTTTGCCTTTGATTTTTTTTTTGTTTCTGTAAGCAAATCAAAATAATCAGTCATTTGCATAGCTTTACTCAGTGCCCTTAGGAGATTTCAATGTAGGTAATTACATTCTGTTGACCTAATTTCCTCATGAAACTTCAATTAGGAAAATCAAGGACAATACTTTATCTGTGCTATAGTATTGCTATGCATCATTGGGAAATGCATCCTCTGCCAAAAGCAGGTCCATGTCAGTAGGCAGTGAAGCAATTCATAATATCCATGAGCAGAAAATCAATAGGAAGACAGAACACAGAATCTTTTTGCAGGACACCTAGCGATCATCCTAATATAAAGGATGATACTGAACTTTAAGCTACTTTTTAAATGCTAAAAACAAACACTGACAATTTCCTAGATGACCACCCAAGTCAAAGGTGTACAGCTGTTGTCAAGTTTTTATTGTGAAAATTACAACCTCAGAAAAAAAAAATAGAGAAACTGAAGAGTTTAGGCTTAAAGGTATGGGAAATTCAAAGCTTGCTAAGCTTGCTGGAATCTCATTAAGCTTTGTCAGGGAAGGTTCATAGATAAAATCCTCTGGGGTGGTCTGACCTAGCAGTGAAGAGTCATGTGAATGGCAAAATTAAAAAAAGTAAACATCAGAACTTCTCATAGTCACATATTTCTAGTCCCCTCTAAGTTGAATTTGTTTTCACGTCTCCTTCACAGACAACCAAAACTGAAAATAGAACCATACAGGAATGTAGCTGAAGAAATATTTGGTGACTGTAGTTCCTCTGTTTTGTTCATTACTCCTTTGTTTCTGAGGGAATCAAACCCACCAAGTTTCTCCTGGAATTTGTTATATTGAATTTTCTATGCTTTAATATTCCAGACTCAATTTTAATTCAATTCATTTTTACTGAAAGAAGCAGACAAAAAAATGTAATTTAGTATTAGCCAAAATTCTTCACTGAATTCTATTAAGGTAGACTACAAGTATGACTTCAAAGTTAATCTTGACTGAATCCGGAGTGACACAGGAAAATCTGAATGGTTGCCTTACTTTTACTGAAGCGATAGTTAAAGAAACATATAAAAAAGCTTGCCTGGTGATGAAACTCTGTACTTTTTAACAGCAGTATCACCATTTTCCAGTAAACCCCATCAGGCTCACTTCCATTACAATGCTAAAAATCACATCAGTAACACGGGTCCCTGCAGCAGACTCAATCTATAGTCCATCACAACAGATTTTCATGACAGACAACAAAATATACTTTGGAAATGGCCTATCCTATAGTAAAGAGAAATTCCTGAGCCTAATTACACAGCACACTCCTTTCACTCACACAAATCTATCTTTACCAGGTGATAGTGCAGAAATCCAAACATGTTCCAAGAAAATTGCCAGGGTAAATTTGGGTTTCTGTGAAGTTGACATAGTCTCAACAGTTTAAGTAGGTTGCATGTATATATGTTGCCCTATGTGAAAAACTTCATTGATCCTATTAGACTGTACATAAGGCCCTAACCAAGATCAGACTTTGGCTCCCAGATTGCTATGGATACCTGAGGTATCCCTAAAATTTAGACCACTTCAATACTACAGAAGGACCTAAAGCCTCCTCTTAATCTGATGAAGATGGAAAATATCTCCACCACCCAAGCTCTGAACACAAGCAATATGCACCAATGAGATAATTTGAGAAGACATTAGAAACCCCAGTGCTTCTGCTACACATCACCTTTAAATATTGCCACTCTTCAAGTCTTAAGAGAGAGAAAACTAGGACTCTTGCACAAGTTCTGAACTTAGAAAAATGAAAGACTCCTTTGTAGCTGTTGAGGAAATGATCAAAAGCTACAAAGAACTTAAGTATCACAGTGTAGCAATAAAAAGTAATTGTATTTTAAGCCTCAGATATCTCAACATACATGGATGCTCGGAAAATGGGCCTTAGGACAACATTTGAAAAATATAATTCCTAGAAGTATCTTTTCCATAAGCTTAGAAAACTTCATCCTAAAATCAATATTGATATTCTGCTGACACTACTGGTTGAACTCTACTTCAGAACATAGTTGTTCATCACTGACTTGGATATATTCACCCAGTGCTGATATCACCCTTTGATGAAAATTATTTTATTCCTTCTTCTAAAATTCCCTCCTCTCATGTGAATTTACAAAGAATTATAGCTTTATGTGCCCTGGAATTGAGGAGAAAATATGAGATGCTATTTCTTCTAATCAAAAAAGATGCTGAATTTTCACCTATTTCTCAGTTAAGAATACCCATTTTTATGTCAGTGGAAAACCTTATTTCATTATATGTTCCAAAATGAAGAAAAATCAGTGGCTACTTTAAAACATACATCAGAACTTCCAAGCAGCAGGTTTGTATTTACCTTTGCTCTTGGAAGAAAATCTACCCTCTCTTCATCTAGACCATCTCATGCAATAACCATTCCTTTTCCCTTCAGTAACATGTGCTGAACTGTGCCTTGATACTGGTATGATTTGCTTATTCTTTCTTCCAGGTCTTTCTGCACAATGTTGTTGCTGGTCACCACTCTTTCTCAGGCTTTGGCTCCTGATGAGTACTGCTATTTCTTCCTCTCTTCTTTCCTACTGATTGGCTTGTCTTCCTTGCAATTTCTCACATGCTACAGATGCTTCTCCTTAGATTTTTTTTTAACAAGAAAGTCTATTTTATTCTTGCTGCCATGTTCTTCCACTGTAATCCCCACTTTAATACAGCTTGTCATGTGCAACAGAGCTCTCCTTTAAAACATCAAATTATCTTTAGTTCCATTTACAGTCCCTGGAATCTCTAGAATCTCTACTAACTGAAATATTTCTTTTATTAATAACGTTATACAAGAAGCTCCAGAGTAATGTAGAATGGATATTTTCTACATCTTGAACATTTTCACTGTTTGTGCTAGTTTCAGTATTTCTACCATTGCCACCTGTTGGCATCTTTGTCTTCATCATCCTTCCTGGAAAGGAAAATCAGAAAAATCCCTATAAAACTCCCTGTTCTGGGAACCAGCTGGTTCCAGCTGTTTCACTTGCTGGTTCCAACTATATGTTCAATTAATTTTCTCAGTCATGTACAGAAAAAGAAGATTCTGTTCTGAATTAAAAACATTAAAAAATCCACCTATAGAAAAATGAAAGATAATGGGCTAGTAGAAGTCTGTGTAAAATTCCCATATGGCCCCAGTACATAGGAAGCACAAAAGTTTCTTACAATAATGTACTGTCTTACACTGCAAATGTGTTATAGATATGCAGAAATGATAGTCTATAATAAGTAGTAAATCTGATGTGAAATATGTTGTGGGCACTTTTGACAGTCCCAGTTGGACACTGCTTAACAGAGAAACCCCATGCCTTCTCCAGACTGTCTTAACTCCCTGAATACTCTCAGTCATCACTTTATTTTAAAGCAACTTGTCAGAAAATGTTAGGCACCAAATTACCAAATACTTTCTCTAAAATAGACAGAGAAAAAACTTTAGACAGTCAAGATCCATTAATATGCCAGTAACACAATAGCACAATTTTCTCCTTTTTATAACACAAAAATATCACAGCTACTCAGATTTTTTCTAGAGCCAGAAAACAGAACTTCATTCTGCTGTAAAAGGAGACTCTCAGTGGGACATAACATTGTCTTATAAACTCAATAGGGCCAAGATAATGGTGTCTAAATTCTTGATGCAGGTCTGGAAAAATAATTTGAGGTCACTGTCTCAAATCTTATTATTTGTTTCAATCTGAACAAATTAAATTCATAATAAGGTATGTTCCTGAACATTCCCATTTTCTGTAATGAGAGGTATACTGCATATTTGCTACTTGTAAGTAGTAGCATCATCCCAAATCCATCAACAGAACTGCTAAGCAACAATTGATTACTAAATAAAATTCACAAATTAATATAGAGACATAGTGCATTTTTTAACACACATTTAACACTATAACTAGCTTTATAACACTGAAGTCTCCTTATAGTTACAGATATCTCAGTATATTACACAGCTTGAGATTTTCATGCTAATAAGCTGGAAACTGGAGGAAAAAAGGCAGAAAATTTGGAGTCATTTCAGAAGGGAAAAACATTCTGAAGTTTCAAAGGCAAACTTACCTCAAACATAATTTCTGTTACAGTATTCAATGCTATTGCTAAATAATTTCTCATTTTCAGTAAAAAGACTGACTGAAGTTCAGTAATTAAATTTTGTATCCTGAACTCCACATGTTTTTTTTTTCTTCCTGTTCAGCTCACTGTTCTATAAGATGCTCTCTGTCCTATACAACTTTTCTTCACATCCTACAACAAGTCTCACACTTTGGACATGTTCAGTTTTTTATCACCTCTTGTGAGAGGCAGGTCAATGCACTGATGCAGATCATTGATCAACCATCTGCAATAATGCCAATGTTTCTAAAGCTAGGAGATTTATTGCTCTTCTGTTTTCAGTCCATTGAGATGGAAACCGACTCACACTACAGAGCAGAGTATGCAATTGTCTCTTGTAGATGTTAGCAGAGAGGTAAGAGGAAAAAAAACCCTCTCTTAGCATCTGAGCTAAAATGTTTATTATCATACTAGCCATTTATGAGCATTGCTCTAACTCTCAGGAGTCCCAATGACAAAGGTACTAAGGGAAATGCTAACAACACAAAAATGCTAACTATGGGTAATTTCTAGACATAGGATAAATGTTACTATAGATTTTATAGTCTTCTGTCTGCTCTGGGCTGTGAACCTTCTCCCGTCTGGTGCAGACAACAGGACTTTAATTTTGCACTGACTTTAAAAGATGCGAAGTCTATCACTTTATGCCTGGTTCATCTACCTTACTGTGAAAAAAGTCCACTCAAAACACGTCAAGAGGAGTCAAGACATCTGGTGGGAAATAAAAATGTTTTAAATTATGTTGAAAGTACAAAGGAAGCTAGACAGTACAGATGCAGTTTTTGTTTAACATTGTCATACTTTGCTTGCATATGCTAGCAAAGCAGCCCATTGATCAAATCTAAATAGGCTATGCAGTCTTTGTCAAATTAAACTACTGCTCAAATTTAGCAAGGTGGACCAAATATTATTACCAATAAAATGCAGTTAAAGGTGACTAGAATATCAGTTCACTATCAATATAAGTCTGATAGTTTGTTAGTATAATGAAAATCTTAATCTAATTCAAGCATTATTATTCTGTATCTAATTTTTATAGAAAAATCAAGAACAATAACATGGAAATAGCAAAAACAATAGCAATTACTCAATTGAATCTGTCTATCCCTTTCCCCATTGTTACACTGACTCCTCCACTGCTCCTCTGGGACAAGGTCAGTGGTTTCACACTGGTGCTGGCAATGAGGTGTTGGTGTGAGGAGATGTCAGTATCTGGAGTCCTTAGCTGGAGGAACATGAGGTTTGTAATGACAGATTCTTTTTCTGCTCATCTGCTACATTCCTTGTAGGGTCATATATATGTTTGCTAACAGGAATTAACACTTTTCTCTTCCTTCAGCTTCCAGCTACATTTGAATTTATTACAATAGAGGTATGTGTGTTAATAGCTATTATTTGTTCTCTCTGTTAATCCATGAAATCAGATTTCTCAAGCTCCAGGTTTGCATGTTCACCAATTATAGCATGGGGTCAACATGTGCCCCCAGCTCTTATCCTGTACTCCTTTATGCCACATCTTGTGTCTCCACTCTCAATGTTTCTGTTCTACTTTGCCTGCTATCTCTATATAACTAGAGTTGCTCTCCAAAAAGATGACCATGGTAAAAAAGATACAGACACTTGGTCAATCAGAAAGCCTTCTGTCAGACCTAAACCAAGTGAAATAGGCAGTTCAAGAAAAGTTTGGACAAAGATGGCCTGACAAGACCCAGTCATGAGGATTTACAATGGCAGTAAAAAGCTTATGGCTTTGTAATTAGCAAAGGTGACCCAATATTAGAGGGCTATGAGGTCACAGGCCTTCAGAGGAAGGATTCAGTGCTTACCTAGCTAGGTCTAGTAATCATAAGGGCAGGCCTTTTACAGCAGAGAAAAAGTATCCCTGACATGAAAATACAGAGCAAGTAACAAAGAAATAAGCAAGCACGGAACAATTGTAAAAAAATTAGACAACTACTTTGATTTGCTTTCGATCAAAACATTTGGAGTTTCTGACTAAAACAAAAAAATTGTAGAGAGACAGACCTTCCCAAGAGCCCAATTCATGGTTTTTTAGCAAGTCTCCTGCACCACCCTCCAGAGATGAAGGAACCAGCCTCTGCCATCTAAAACATATCAGTCTTCTCATAAAACAACAAATTAAATGAGGCAGGAATTCCAAGATCATAAACCTCAATAATTCCTAGTGGATGTACTGAACATAAGCCTCTGGTAGAAGATTATGTCTTTCAAAAACATGAAGAATAACAATTTCTACAAGCAAAAATAAGACAGGAGTCTCTCTTTCACCTAAAAATGTACTAAAAAGTATTAAGTTGGATATCAAATTATCAAACTATTTCTTCCTAACAGAACCTTTAAAGAGACAGATGACTACTCATTATCCACAAATAATTATCTACAAATAAAAGGCACACATGTCTATTCTAGTAAAAACACCCACTCATGATCAGCAATATGTTTCCTAAAGAAGGCAATTACAAGTACCAGCTTCATTTAGACTGTTAGTGCAATGAAGCAGAATTCCAATATATTTTTTAAATTGGAGAGTCCTTCATATTCACTCTAAACGTATTTAAAGTCAAGCATTATTCACCCATTAGTATGAGGGTTCTGAAATAGATCTGATTGCAAATGCATTTTGTGCAGATCTCACCTCAACCCCAGAAGTACAGTTTCAAGATCTTCTCATTTTTGTGACAGAGGTTGTACATTTTAAGAAAATAGATCCCCCAACACTTAATAAGAAACTGTAGTCCACTCAAACCATTTCCACAGTGCATGTTTGACCAGGAATGCTGAAGTACTGTTTACTTAGTAAAATCACCTTGTGGATTTAAAAGTGAAGAAGCAGTCTAGAATATTTATAATACATGTTTCTATACCTAGTTTATTCCACCCAATGGAGTGTTAGTTTGTGGTCAAAGAAAGTTTGATTTTGAATAAGCAATCCTCATCTTATGACATTAAGATAAAATGTCACTGTTTCATATATTGAATTTTACCTGATTCAGCTGGCAGGTTTAAGTAATGACCCATCAAGAGCTGGAGACAAGGATAAAATGAAGTAAAGCTCAGCAAGCTGAGCATAAGGCATTTGCTCAAGAGGTCATGACTTAGATGACCTGATCAAATGTTCAGTTGTTAACTCTTTGCTTTCCAAGATTCAAGCTTTGTCGTGAAAGCAAATTCTGCAAAAATGCTTTCTTAAAGAGTAAGTATTTTTCTAGTCTAGTTCATTTTTCTTGCCTGTTTCCTGCGCCTTAATATCTAATTCATCATTTGTTTAAATTCTCTTCAAGAAATTTGCTAGAAATGAAAATGAGGTGAAATAGTCTTGGGAGACTATTGGAAGAATATGTACTAGATCATGCCCACTAAAAAAATAGTATAACCTGTGCTGCCTTGTGATCTCTCATGCAACGCATAATGCAAGTTGAGGATTCATGCTGACCTGCAATCAGTCACTACAGATTTAGGTCTCCATCCAGAAGCAAACTCTATATAGGCTGATTTGTTCACCTGCTGCACTCAGCTAAAGGCCCTAGTTCTATGATCAGCAATGCCCACACAAGTGTCTTTGATTTCAGCAAGTAATATATGTGGGTATACCAACAGATACTGGATTTCATTTTCTGTTTACATAGCTGGTGTTCTTTATTGGAATCAGTATTTAAATCAACTTAGTAGAACAGCACTTTAAGCCCATGAAAATTACCAATCACATTTCTTACTGGAATATTTTCCATTTACTGGGTGAATACACATGGGGTTACTAAAATACAACCATGGGAGAATTGTCTTTCAATAGCAAATCAGATTTGCAATATGACACTCTCCATTACAAAGCACTATTTAAACAAATTACAGAATATTTTTTTGCTGTAGTATTAGCTCAAATCACAGAATCACAGAATAGTTTGAGTTGGAAGGGACCTTAAAGATCATCGAGTTCCAACCCCCCTCCCACTAGATCAGGCTGCTCAGTGCCATGTCCAGCCTGGTCTTGAACACCTCCAGAGAGGGGGCGTCCACAACCTCTCTGGGCAACCTGTTCCAGTGTTTCACTACCCTCACTGTAAAGAATTTCTTATGTCTAGTCTAAATCTACCCCCTTCCAATTTACGTCCGTTTGTAGACTTACATTTTCTCTAAAACCTATTATCACCAACCAATATCAAGGAAGACTTTGTTAATGTCTTCTGACAGTTTCTTTAGCATTCGCTAAAAGCATGTCACATGTAAATTCAGCCTCAGAACAAAAAAGCCAAGCACTTTCCATCACATTACAAAAAAAAAAATTTCATTCAGGATATAATTTGTGACCTAGCACTAGTGACAAGTGAAATGCATTTTCTGATTTCACATGAACCAAAGATGCAAAAGCACTGTCAGTAATTCATCAGTTTTGGCTATTCATAAAAGATGTCCATAGCAGTAGCCAGTGTTAGGGCAAATTTTCTACTTACTTCAGATGAAACAGAGAAATCTTAGCAGATTAAGCCCACTAGGTAATTTCATTGTTGTGACATTTTCAATGACTTCCAACATGAGCAAGCCATATGCAGCCCTGCCTTCGAGGAAGCACTGCTCTTATTCTCAATAGAATCATGCCTAATAGGCAGTCTGAATTCAGCTACTGTCTGTCTTCTGTTGCCTTCTTATTTTGCAGGATTGCTCAGGGAACAAAGTAACACTTTACCAACACCTATTTTCCTCTCTTTTTCTCATAAATAGAGACATTTTCATAATAAAGGCTAAGCTCTGTTCGCAAGCATTCACAGTTCATTAATGGAAGACGTAAACCTTAGTAAGGAAAGTAAACATCTTCATGGAAGGATATAAATCCAGTTTCCAGTAGGACAGAAAAAAAATGAAGGCCATCAAAATTAAAATGAACTCCACTGTTAACAGAGGAAACTCTGAGACCAGAACCATGTTATGTCAAAATAGAGGCTGTACAATAATTTTGTACAGATGATCATTTTAATACATGCTGTAAAGGTACAATCTAAAAGCAGCTTAAGGCTTTTTTATTAAAATGGATCATGAAATGCTCCCTGTCTTTCAGTCAATAATCTCTTGCACACAGGAATATCAGGCACAACAGCAAGAGCTCCCTAATTATACAGGAAAGAAGCTCCTAAGATTTTATGAAGTGTAGACTAATATCCTAGGGCAATAAAATACCAGTAACCAAGGGAAAACACTTCTGACAACAGCAAACAAAAAAATGTAGTGCCTGCTTCCTGCTGTCCCCATATAAAGAACTATTTAACTATTTTCATAACATGGCTACTTGGGGAGGTATACATGTTCATGCAATGTTTTCACATAAAAAGAAACATCAAGTTCAATTATTACTTTCAAAGATTCTGCAATAAAACAATGAAAAGCAGTTGCATCTTAAAAATCACTCCTAAAAACAAGGTTCTTGGGAGCCGAAGAATCCATACACAAGGGGTGCATTTAACTGTTAGCCTTAATTAAATTTTTAACTTTAAAAAGTAGAGCAACAACCATTTTCTACTCCAGGAGTAGCCGTGCTTGCCATAAATGATAAAACAAAGAAACTCTTCAACTTTGGTAATATAGAACTTAATTATACAGCTACTCCAAATTTTATTTCTTTCCTGAGAGTATGTATGCTTAAACTTGCACAGGAGAAAGACTCTGAAAAAACAAGCAGTTTTGCATGACTGAAGCCCGAGACTTATGCCAGAAATACGAGCAGAGACCACCAAAAGGGAAGTGGGCAGCAGAAATTGGTGCCTATGACGGGTCGCCCATCACCTCACTGACTGAAGGCACACGATCTGCCGCCCGAGCAGGGAGAGGATTTATTCTACCCGCGGCAGCCTAAACGCCTGTTGTCGCAGCTGAAATTCTCTTTTCTTAGAAAAAACTGCTGCCTCGAGCAAATACAAGTAGCAACGCCTATCCTCACCCCTCCTTAAAAAAAATGAAAAATGGGGGGGGAGGGAAGATGAAAAAAGGGAGTAAAGACACACAATTTTCTTTCGCTGTTCCAGACGCCGACCAGTTCCGCACTACCCGGGGCCGGCCGCTGTCTGCGGTGCTGAAAGGCGCTCAAACCGCCCGCCCTCTGCTAACTAGGCTAACTAGGCGCCCCTCCCTCCTCTCCGCCTCATCCCCGTGAGGGCTGCCCAGCCACAACAGGTGCGCCGGGCGCAAGCGGGTGCCCGCCGCCTTCGCCCCTTCCCCGCACCACCATCCCACTCCCGGCCGCCGACCCGCTCACCTGCGGCGAGGAGATGGAGCAGGAGGCACAGTGCTCGCAGGCAGGCGGGCGCCGGCCGCATGGTGCCAGCCGCGCTGAGGGCGAGCCGAGGCGAGCCGAAACGATGCCAGCCGGGCAGCACCGCGTCCCGTCCTCTCCCTTCCCAGCCCCCGCCAGTGAGCATGCCTGGGAGCGGGCTGCGCATGCGCAGCGGCGCGAAGAGCGGGGGACGGTTAGGCGAGCGGTTGGCCTCACCTGCCTTCTCAGCCCGGAGCGAGAGTGTGGGCAATGGGAAATGTTGGTGATCGGAATGAGATTTCCCTCCCACTTTCGCTACATCACTACCAGGAGATGGGGTCGTGGGACTGTGGTGGGGAGGCAGGGTGTGTCCAGGGATGAGAAGCGAAGGGAGAGATATGCGACTCCAGTGAGGAGCAAGGCGAGGGTGGTAGTTTCTCCCTCGGCTCCGAGCTGCAGCAGCGGGGGGGAAGATGGATGCTGAGGGTTTGCAGCTCCCCAACCTTGCAGCGTTGCCGAGGTTCGCCTCAGAAGATCTGACTTGGAAGATCTGTGGGTTTATGTTTGCACTGGGGGCAGTCCTCCCCTTCGATATGCTGCGAAAGACGTGGTTCTTCTGTAAAATAAGCAGTTAGCATAAATTTGCCTGGTGGAAATCGCGGCTGATACCGGAATAAAAGTAACATCCGCTGATCTCCAGGCAGCAGATCAGACCCGGCTGATGCAACACTTCTTCAGGGAGGAGGATTCCACTTAAGAAATATGATTATATGGCTATCAGAAACCCAGTAAAAAAAGCCAAACACGAGGCAGCCCTGTAACAAGGTAATTTTCTACAGTCGAGTTTAACTGATCCAAAGAATCACAGGAGGCTAGCTTTGTGAGGGACTAGCAGATGTATCACTCAGCAATCGATGCCTCGACATCCTGCTACTGGCTGTGGCAAGAAGTGGATGCACAGTCAGGTCTGTGGCTGAAGTGGTGTGTCCAAATTAGAAAATAATGAAAGAGTTTAATAGAGCTTGCTTGCTTCTAACTGGCTTTAAATGAGCCTTTGTGAAGAAATTCTCTTCCTGTAAAGATGGGAACTGCTGCACAGGGTCTGATACCTAAATGTGGTGGCATGTGTGACTATATATATGCAAATAGGTTTCCATTACCAGCCCCCACACAGTTGTTCATATATGTTCAGTCATTTGTTTGACAGCAACATCAAGTGAAAAAAGGCTGGGGTCAGAAATATGCCTGAAATGGGAGACTAAAATAATCAAGGGGGTTCTTTTAAAAAAGAGTGGCATTTGAGCCCTGTCATCTCAGTTATATCTTTTGTTGGTGTTGTGCCTCAGATGTCCTGCTAAGTTGCAAGGTTTCTGCTGCTTTCTCTACTGAGATGATATTTTGCTGTGGTATATACATCCTGTTCTAGAAAGTAAATATAAGTGTAAGAAAGAAGTCTGTCCATGCATTGCACTTGACTTGTGCCCCCACAAGGGCAGTTTTTGCGTGCTCAGGCCTCAGATGCATACATATGAGAAAAACAAGTAGGGGGCTATACTTCTCTCAGTAAATTGTGCAGTGAAAGTTACAATCTAGCCAAGTCCTAGAAAAAGACACAAGAAAAATTTACTTACAGTTCTCTGCTGTTTTGTTGTTGTCCACAAGTCATCACCCTTGTGCATTCTAGGTAAGGGCTTAGGGTCAAATATGTCAATAGGGTAACTCCACTGAAGTTAATGGTATTGATTTGTCCCTTTGTGGTCACAGATGAGGCAGCAGTGGTTTCATGTGAGTGAGTGCTCTAGCAGTATCTACTCACCTCACTTACAGAGCCCTGAGGCAAAATGACCAGATGACTGACTCATCACTACTCTGTTAAGAAAATTGTTTTCCACTGTGGAAATGTATTAAGATACAGTTTTGAGAGCATAACCAAGAAAACATTTAGGCTTCCAAGTCATACTTAAGATGAATTCAATGGGAAGCTGAGACTGAATAATTTGCTGAATTTTATCACAACGCATCCATTTTAAAAGGCAGTCTTGTCAAATGCAGAATTGAAGCATTGCTGTGGAGTGGGAAGCTGTTACACAGAGATCAAGCTAACACATGTTGCATCAGCTTGAATTCTCTAGCTTCACTGGTTTATTTATTTAATTAATTTTCAATTATAGAACAGATTATTAACAGAGTGGAGGTCACCAGTGTGTGGCTTACTCTAAGAGAATGTATTAAGTCTAGAGCTAAGTATTTAGCTGAATCCTGGATATTAACAATATTTATAAGGGAGAGGTGGGATATTGCTGATTCTTTTAAATGTTTTTGCATAGTACTGTCTTTTCCGGTATAATAGATTGAGGATGCTGCTGAGAAGTCACACTCAATATTGGTCACAATTAAAAGAGATGGGTCCAAGTGTTTGAGTTCTCACAGTTTTTCTCTCCTGACACACTGAATAGACCATCTTCCTTGTCTGGGAATCATTTTGCACTAGATTTCCACTGACAAATTGCTTTAAGAGGAGACTAAAACAATGAAAGCCAAATTCACAACCAATCTTCAGTTTAATAGGGTAGCAATACATAGTTTAGCAAGCACAGAATATACCTGAAGAAGAGAAAATCACACTTTTGTCTAAGATTAATTATGTGGATGCTCATATCTCTTGTCCCTTGACAAGCTTCAGCAGAAAACTGAAGCACTCTGTAGTAATAAATGAAAGCAGGTTGGAAGAGGAGGAGGGGTGAATAGGAGGTTATATGCAAAGATCAAAGGCTTCTTTAGAGAGGTGAATACAAATCATAAAAATAACTGCTTTTTGGTGTGTACATGTGCATGCATACAGAGATCTCAGCAGAGAGATGCTCATGACAGGTACAATTAGGTCTCACACCAAATGCTATTGCTCAAATAGGAAAAGGAGCTGTATTAACACAGTGTGGAAAGGTAACTGCTACAGGATAAGTGTCAAGCTTGTGTTCCAAGAAATTTCCTGTGGGCAAAATCATTATTGTACCAGTGCAAATACATCATATTCCTTATATTGTCATTGTAGGGCTTCAGCCTTCTAATGTGGCCTGAGACTTTCCAGTATATTTTTGTCAGAATCTCTAATATAGACATAAAAAACTGATACTGACTCAACTGAGAGATAACAAAGTCTTTGACAGCAAAAGAATGGGAGAGAAAGAAAGGATGCAAGAATATTTTATTCTCTGTATGTAGATCTGAAAGTTCAAAGCCATTATCTATAATTTTTGTTTAATTTATTCTTTGTTTCTGAAGAAGTTAGCTTAAGAGGAAACAATTCACTCCCATTTGGTGAGGCTGTTTGGAAATAATCAAATGTATTAAAAGGTTCTTGACAATAAGCTGCTTATTAAAGGCTCAAGGCAGAAAACTGTTAATCCCCAACAAGGGCAGCTGAAGTACTGAATGAGACTTGTGAGAGTCTGGCCTAGCCCTTACTAGTTCTGGGAGAAAGACATCAACTTGCAAGTGCATTTAGTTGTACTGGTTACTTCCCTTCCAACACCCATTTTCACTCATGCATTTAGATTGCCAGCAAAATTAAGTTATTTTCATTTGATATGAATATATAGTGCAAGGTCACTTGCTTTCCAATGTAGTGCCCCAAAACTATGATGTTCTACAGTTTCTTCAGGAGTTTACAAAGCACTGATAGAGAGGGGAAACAAAGCTGGCAGTTCACATGCTAGTTATGCCTTCTCATATGTTTTCCCTGTGAAAGAGGAGAGGAATGAATGTGATGTGGAGCTGCTTATCTCTACTATTAATGATAGCTTGTATTTAGTGGCAAATTACCTTTAAATAGATTTGAAATAATAAGGATGGCTACTTATCTTCTTGCCCATGGCAAGGTCTTTTAGCACTGTTTCTGTCTGCACCCTCACAGTGCAAATGTTCCAAAAATGTCAGCTTTGCTTTCCACTGTGCTACATTAGTTGTTCCATCGTTTTGGCTTAAAGTGGGACATGAAGATGCAGGTCAAAATATTTCAAACATAGGTGTAGGATTCACTTCATCTAACCTGATACATCTGCAAGATAGTTATCTTCCTCTGAGCTAGTCATGCTGAAATCCATTTGTCATCAAGAGAGACAAACAGTAAGTCCCAAGGCATATTTCATCTGACTTGTATAGATTTCAATCTTTGGATGAATCTTACCCAAAATGACAATTTTTATCCATTAACATTAAGGGGAAATTAAATTAATTTCTTCACATATAGATATAAATACACTTGCCTACAAAGTTGTCCACCTTGGCTTTTTTACAGATTTCTCATTGGCTATAGGTGTGATTTTGATTTGGTAATAAACAACCCACCACAATGACATAACCACAATTCTGTGTTAGCAGACTTTTTGGGATTTCTGTTCTTGTCCATTCATAGCAAGTACCAGGAACAGCAAGTGGCAGCTCTGATTTCATACAGCTCAGTTACCATGTCACCATTTTATCTCATTTCAAGTTCTGGTCTCTTTTATGCTTTTCCTACCAGAAGGCAGTAAAGATGTCATCCTCCAATGTTCTACCAGAGGCATCAAGATTTATAAAGTCAAGATTTATAAACTGAAACACAGACAGAAAAAGGTATAATAAGAAGTTTCAGACTATCCTTAAAATACCTTTAGTCAAAGATAGAATTGTATCTCACAAACTGTATAGTCACTTATGCCAAAATAACTTCTCATTAAATACTGGTAAAAAAACCCTCAAGTATGTGTGTGTATACTAATTTGCATTTAAATATTACTGATAACTATACAGCACATCTCTAAGTGTTGCAGCTGTGGTTGAGATTTAAGGAAGTTGCACAATACAATTTATATGCTAGATTCAAACCTCTCAACACTGAGCAAAGAAGTAACTAAATTTGTGTAGAGATAACAATAATAATCTATGCCAAGTGAATCAAACTTTAGGTTACTTATCTAGTCCATAGGTCCCGATGTTTTGGTAAGTTCGCATTCAAATAAGGTGAGGGGATTTGGACACTTGTCTATTAGCCTCAAACAGTTTCTTCCTTTAAATGTGAAATAGAAGGTAACAGCCTATTAACTGAACATGCATTTTTGTGCAAAGCTGATTTTCTTATCCTAACCCAAGTAAAGAAGACCACGGTCATCTTTCTCAGATTGTTTTAAAAATCACTGTTTTCTTGTATAAGTTTGCTTTCGATGAAAATTTGCCTGATTTGGCTGCCAATTGTCATTTCAAATAATGTCTCTAAAATATACTTTCCACTAGGAGTTGAGGTTTTAATGCATCAAATTCTTCAGAACCTTAAACTGGATAGCAGTAGGACATTCTTTGATGACTACCACCTGTTAGGAATGGAACCAACCCACCTTTCTAGAAGAGGCAGGGAAATATTCAGCAACAGACTGGCCAGTTTGGAGAGGTGGGCTGTAAACTGAAGGGCTCAGAGGGCAGTGTCAAAAATGTTTATGCTATTGCATCCAAATGGAGAACAAGCCAGGCCAACTAGAGCTGCCTCCTGAGAAGAGAATCAGAAGGCCACCCACTTCAAGGGTGTGTATGGTTATGGTGTATTCTCTTTCCTCCCTCTAAGGAAGCCTACATACCTCTTGTGCCTGTACACCAGGGCACACAGCTTGGGGAATAAACAGGAAGAACTCAAGATCTGTGTGCGGCTGTGGGGCAGTGGGATAGCTGCTGTCGTTGATGGCCATGTACTATTTAGGAAAGAATGATCACCACGGATAATGGTGGAGTTGCTGTGTACTGCATAAGAGACCAACTGGAATGTATCAAACTGTGCAGGAGGTGGATGAAGAACAAGTCAGAACTTATGGGCTAATATGGGAGGCACAGCTGAGGGTATTTACTACAGATTGCTGATCAGGAAGAAGTCGATGAAGTCTATTAGAAGGTAGGGGAGTCTAAGAAAGCTGGTTAATATTCAAGCACCGTGTCCTCCAAGCTTAAGAATGGTGCATTCCTGTGAGTAAGAAATCAAGGAAAGAAGGCAGAAGACCTGCCTGGATGAGCAAGGAGCTTCTGGAAAAAACTGAAATGGAAGAAGGAGGTTTACTGAATGTGGAAAAAGGGACTGACATTTTGAGAGGAATACAGAAATCTTGCCAGAGTATACAGAGATCCAGTAAGGAAGGATAAGCCACAACTAGGATTAGGTCAGCATGGGATGCCAAGCACAATAAGAAGGGCTTCTTTAGGAACAACTGCAGCAAAAGGAAGATTAGGGAAAATGTGACCTTGCTGCTGAATGAGGTGAGTGCACAGAAAGCAGAGTTACTGAATGCTGCTTTTGTTTTCAGTCTTTTCTGCTAAGGCAAGCACTCAATAATAGACTGGTAAGAGAAAATGTCTGAGAAAGAGAGACTTTCCCTTTGTTGAGAAGGAGTGGGTTAGAGATTGGGTGGATGAACTTGACATCTATAAATCCATGGACCATGATGGGATGTGCCAAGAAGTGCTGCGGGAGCTGTCAGATGTTATTGCTAAACCATTCTCCATCATCTTTGAAAGCAGGTGGAGAACAGGATAGACAGTGTCACTCCTGTCTATAAAAAAGTGCAATAACTAGGACCCAGAAAACCACAAGCTAGTCAGTCTCGCCTCCATCCCTGCAAAGCTGACAGAAGAGCTCATTCTGAATGTCATGGCTAAGCTTCTGGAGGAAAAGAAATTTATCATGAGTCGTCAACATGGATTCAACAAGGGCAAATCATACACAGGCATTCATACTCTTGTACCATCTGACTGAAAAAGGGAAAAATTGAAGTACAGTAGTGGCTGAGAGAAAACACAAAAGATGTGAAAAAAAAAAATGTGGTCGGGGAAACATTTTGCTCCCTCCATCCAACAAACACTTAATATCACATGGCAGTGGGTGGCCCCCGTGACCTATATGACACCCAGTCTGCACCCGTGTCATGTTGCCACTGATACGTGGTGCCTCTTCTCTCATTGCAGCTAACTGTTCAACAGATCCCTGCACAGAAGTCCTTGTTTTGAGAGCAATCGGACAAAACCTGAAAATCTGTATTGGTGATAATGGGGTTGCAAATCTATCTTCCTTTAAAGTAAAAGTATCATGTGACTTTTGAACATTAAAAAAATATTCTAGAGGCATGTTTGACTCTGTCACAGTGTCACAGAAGTGCTATGGTAGCAAAATCAAGAACATAGAAAATGGGAAACATCAAGATTAAGATTAGCCAGAAAAAAATTTGTTTTGGTTGTTTTCGTTCTCTTGTGCCTTCCCATTGAAATGCTGCTTCCATGAGATGATCAAATACTTGACTTTCTTTAGGGTAAAACAAAATGAGGCAGTATACAATGGAACAGTCTTCAGATTTTATTCCTGGCATTTGAGAGACTAGCACAAGTATTTTTTCAAATGTATGTTTGCTTTCCAGCATCAGAGAGAATTAAAAAGAAAAATAACCCCACACCAAAACCCAGTGCAAATGCCATTGCATATCAAACAATAAAAACTTCACATTATAGTGGGGATTTTATCCATTCATGTATCCCATGGTAAGACATTTATGCAAAATAAACTTACAGTCCTCCAGTTTCAGGAACTTCATAGAGCATAGGGTAAACATATACTTACCTTTAATATTCCACCAGTTATTGCCTTCTCAACATTGTTATTAAGTGAAAGTAATATTATATGCTAATCTAGGTGTTAAAGGATTTTTTTTCTTTAAATTGCCATAGATGGCAATTGTTTTTGTTTAGGCTTAAGTTGCTTTTAAAACATTGCTGAAGCTGTCTCAGTATCTCTCAGAATGCTAATAAAATGTATGGAAGTTATATAATAAAATACATCATTACTGTCTGGACAGATGGACTTGAATATAATTTTAGTATACAGCACAGGAGAAGGATCACCTCTCTGGGTTTCTAAAAACCAAGTGCTAATGAAATGTCCAGCTGTGGATGCTGATGGAGTGCTAAAGACTTCCAGTTTGGTCTGTGCATACCTCAAAATAATTTTTAACCCCCAAACTCATTGTGTGATTCACTGTGATCTGTTAGAATTGTTCCTTTAAGCACTTTTTTACACCCCATCTTCCACCGAGGAGTCCTTGGAGGATCATCCCAGTTGTCACTTATTCACAGAGCTGCAATGTAAAATGAATAATATTTTCAGTTTGAGAAGCATTTTATTTTAAAGTCCTAACTTCTCTTTTCTTACATAGATGTGTCAGCACACACTCACAATCCTTTAATTACTCCAGTAGGTAAAAAAGTACAGACTTTATCTGATGGATGAATTCACATTAGTATCCGGTTAAGTCCGTCCTGGCTGCAAGTGGAAGTGAGTATGGCTATAGGCCCTGGGATCTCCAGCAGAAGGTAGCTGTGAATTCTACCAGGACCTTCCCAGGATCCCTGGAAGAGAAAGTCTACCAGAAAACTGATGAACCAATGAACCACTTATACATTGTGGTTTCCTGGCTGATGCAGCTCCTGACCATTTGACAGCTTGATGTTTGTCTCCTAGGCAACTCTCTACCACCATAACTCCTCTTCTACAGCATGTCCCAGGGCACATACCTACATTTTTTTTGTTGTGCCCAAGTCTCCTCTTCAAAGTCACTCCATTCCCTCCCCATTCTGTCTCACAGCTCTTTGTCATTTGTACTGATTAGACCTGGTCAGAGATGAGCAGCACATGCAGTTGAGATTCAAAGAACTATGAAGTTCAGATAGCAGAAAACCAAGCTAGGCCTAAGTGGCAAGCCCAGCCTTTAAGATGACCCCAGGGAATGTTCAGTATCAGTCAGGATGCTCACTAGATGTCACTGTTCTCCAGAAATAAATGTGCGAGAACTTTTTTCTGGCTGTAAATATATTGGGTCATTAGTCAAGAAGGGCAGCTTGTATTTCCAGAAGCTGATCTCATGTACAAAACTCCCATAGCAAAATTTTCTCCAAATGTCCTGCTTTGCTTGCACTGATTCTTCTCTCACTTACTTCAACATGTAAGAAGACTAACTTCTCTCAAAACTGAATAGTCGTCCTGGTTTACAGCCACAGAGGAGTCCTGATATTTTTCAGTTCTTGACCTAAGCATACTTTATGAGATATGTGCTTTAGAATTTGAATGATCTCAAAATTAATGATGCAGAACTTTTCACTGCCTGGCTGCATGCATACTTAATGTTTTTTCACTCTACAGACACAGAAAATTGAAAATATTTTTGTGACACTTTAAGTGCTTGATTTGGGGCACTTACTTCATATGTCTAAATTAAAACTTTGTTTCCTTCGGGTCCTCATACGATCTCTGGAGAGCAAGTGGGTCTCCCAGAGGAAGAAACGTCAGTTCATGTGCTTTTTTTCCAGTGAGTACATCAGCAGCTCAGGGAGAGATGGCTTTCCTTACCTGAGCACATAAAATTACAGGATTAAAATATGACAGTGTGAGTGCTCCCAGATACAGTGGACTGGCCTGTATCCACATATCAATACTTAAAAATTGAACTACTAGCAAGAAAGCAGACTAGAAGTGACAGAGGCAGTTTTAGTGAGGTAACCATCTGTGAAGAAAGTAACTGAGTTAAACCAGACTGTGCTAAGCTACGGTCTTTACAAAATATTTCAGAACACTGTATGTTCACAAACAGGCTAGACCGTGGAGTCACTAATAGCTGCCAGATTTGGTACTCCTTCCTTCACATTTGCTGAATCAATAAACACTGGGGAAGAAATCCAACCCACCAGTCACCCAAGTATGTCCAGAGCATCATTAGTGCATAACAGCATGTTTCAACATGGGGGGTCCCACTGCTGCCTTGGGGCAAGTTAGCTCAGGTGCTCTGACACGCCTTATGCAGAATCTACTGCTCTCTGGTGACTCCTTTACTTTTATATGGAGAAACTATTATGTGAATCACCCTCAAGAGTGCAGTTCAACAGCATTCTAAGCTGATCTAAATCAGTGGTGTGACAAGTCCCACCTCCAGCTGTGCATTTCTTTTCTTTCTCCCTTATGTCTGGTAGGTGATGAGCTGGTTTAGCCACAGATAAAGCCAGAGGAAGAAAAATCAGATTAATTATTTAATTTGGAAAAGCTCTCTGAAGAGACGTGATGTTTGGCTACGGGGTTAGTGCAGAGAGGAAACATGGGAATGTGCCAGAAGACAAGACACCAGTCACCCTGGCATAGGTGCTGCTGGGAACCCACTCTGTTAAGCACCTGTTGCAGCCAGCTCTGGGCAATGCAAATTCCATCCTCGCCCTGCAGCTTTTGCCTCCATCCCCTCAGCATATCTCCTGTAATACAAAACTTCCAGAGCAGACTCTGGTCCTTGGCTCTCCTAAGTTAACACATTTTCTCTAGCACAACATGGAAAGAGTCTCTGGCAATGCAGTGAGAACCTTGTACTGAGCAGAGGGTACAGTCACATTCCCTAGTGAGTAAAACATGAAAGCACATCTAAGTTACATGACTGAATAAAAGAGCAGTGATGCCTATTCTGAGTCTCTGTAACTTTCTCTGGGGCGTTTTGGCTCTCAGTCTTTTTAGAGTTTAAGAGGATGGCAAATGGCTTGGAGGTATCTTTTGACTTCAGCCCCAGTGCTAACCCAAGTACAGCTTGCAGAGATCAAGGGAGCTCTCTCTACATATTTTAAATTATGCAAAGCAATTAGTCTTCATTAGCAGCTTGTCCAATTTATTTTCAAAGGATCAAGCTATTTTCCTTTCAGTCAGATGACTGAAGTAACCAAAAAAAAAAAAAAGGCACAAAACCTTCAAACTTAAATGCAACTGCCAAGCACATATATCAACTGAACTCAGGAGTCATTACTAGTCGCTTCTTGTCCCGAAACCTGACATAATTCTTGACAGAACATTTCATGGATGATCTTTTGCACTATGAGGTGCCCAAGAACTATGGGAGATTGATGGTGTATTTTGCTAGAAGCTACTAGAAGAAAGACCATGGCATCAAGTATCTTGTGTGAATCACAATTCCCGTCATGTGGAATTTCTGAAAGAAATTCAAAGACTTCATTGAACTTCTTTAGAATGAAACTAATAAAATTGTCATTAAGTAGATGACTGGGTAACTGTCACATTTGGACTGATGGGTGCCTTCACCAGCCACCTCAAGGATTTTTTCTGCAGAATGTTTATTTCTAAGACACATGTTCACAATAGCATCAATTAATCCGCAAGCAAGCTATTTTCTACTCTTCTTTTCATGGTGAGGGTGATGGAACACTGGAACACGTTGCCCACAGAGGTTCTGAAGTCTCCTTCTCTGGAGATATTCAAAACCCACCTGTACCTTCCTGTGTGACCTGGTCTAGGTGCTCCTGCTCTGGCAGGGGGATTGGACTAGATGATCTCTTGAGGTCCCTCCCAATCCCTGATATTCTGTGATAATGTGATGACTGAGAGACTGTGTTACTTAAAGATAATCTGTCTGGAAATGTGTCTCCTTGGTTACACTTCACTGCTGAGAAATGCTAAATTCAGAGGTTTTGAAGGCCAGCAAGTATTTGCCCAAGACTTGGAAAACTCTGCAGGTATTTATCCTCTCCTGCATTTAAGATTAGCAATGAAACAAATGCTGGGACTTTTTGCCAAGTAAGCCACTTCACTCTATATGTATAACAATGTATCTACCAAAATGAAAGGCACTAGGTAAATATGCATACGAAGGAACACAAGAAAATACATATTTCTGACTGTTCACATTGCAAGAAAAGGGACAATTCTGCTTTGTTCTCTCCTACCTTTATATTCATAGAGATCTCGATTTCTCATATTCAGGGACTTCCAATGGTGTGGAAGGTGTGGGAAAATGGTAGAAATAAAAAATTGAGTCGAGATTCACCAAGGTTAATGGGACTAGAACAGAAAATAAGAGGACAAAAAAAGCCAGACAGGAAACAGGATGGTTGGCTGGCATATGAGGCTCTTGATCAAAATCCCTCTGGTTTGCAGCCCCATCAGGGATTTGATCCAAATTCTCCTATTTATCCAGGGAGCACTCTGTTCAAATGTACCAGATAACTTCCATCGTTTTTGCTGAAATGGGATTTTTTTTCTGGTAAAAAACACTACACATCTCAAGGGCGCACCTCCCTGGGCTCTTATTTGCAAACAGAATACTTAATGGGCTTTTTTCCATTCTCTTTACGCCACCATAGTAAAAAATATATATATACTGTGAGTACTGTAGTTATGTTCTTTGCCATGACTTCCCATCTGTTCTTAGTTATGCTTTGGTCACAGTATTTCAGTCCCTTGTAGGTGCTGTCATTTAATAAACTTATTTCTTTTTTTTTTAGAAAATCGAAAGACTTCAGTACTGTGCAAGTAAGCAGTTCTTTGGCAGTATAAGGATTCCAGCTTGTTTTACTTTCAACTCGTCATCTAAAGTGGTGTTCAGAAAGTCAAGAAATTGGTACTGACAGAACTTCAACCAAAACATTGCTTCAGAAATCTCATGAAATCCATTTCAGAAAAAACTTGAAAGCACTGAATTTGTAAGAACAGCAGATGCTGGCCATTAAGGCCTCATTGTTTTCTTATATTTCAAGGAGATCATGTGTGAGAGGTGTTTTTCCTTGCAGTGGCTCTTGGGAACAGTCTAGCTATGGAGCTTGACCCATGAAACTCAAAGAAGAAAGAAGTTATCCGTTCTTCTCTAGAAGGTCATATCCAACTAAGGCAAATATCAAATGAGGATTATGATCACCCTATGCTTCTAGTTCTGTGAATGCACTAAATAGATGCTGTGAAAGGGCTCTTCTCATCATGGCTGGACTACATTAAGGGCTTTCTCATCCCCCTGCTTTAACTACAGAGGGAGCCTTAAACTTGAACTAATGAAGCCCTGTTGGATTCTTTATATCAGATTAATTCAAGCCCCAATACCCACCCCTCAATACTTGCCTCATAAAGCAACAAGTTCAGAAGGAGTATTCTCTTCTCTGTAAATATTGAGGCAAAGAGAGATTAAATAACTCATCCAGAGTCACCCATTTCTGAGCCAGAAATGCAGGCAATTCCTATTCCAGCACTTTAAATCCTGTATTACAGTTCCCTATGAAGCTTTCATGGCTTGTTCCTTGTTCTGTTTTAGTTTCTGATCACTTAAATTGAAGATTTTGAACATTTAAATTGAAGATTTTGAAAGCAGGCTGTCTCATTAGGATTTTTTTGCGAAGAGTAAGTTTGACAGACTAAATTAATCTCCGAGTATCACTTTTCGTATTTCTTATGCATCTGCCATCTTAAAATTGTGGTACAACTTCACAATAGAACAAAGATTTCCCTTTTTCCAGTAAATCAATGCAGATGATTTCTGAACATGTTCCATTGGCAGGGACAACATTTTAATGATTTCTTTTTATTATGAAAATATTCACCCTTTGGTCTTCTGGGAGGAGAAGGCTGTAACTGAAAGATGATTTGTTTGGCAAACAAGCAAACTCTCCATACTGCAGTTTTTCCTTCCAGCCCAGATGCTTTTGGGACTTTACAAAGTTGCCACTTACACATTTGAAAAGGTCTGTCCTTTCCCTATGGGCTCTTTGTTTATTGATCCAAGTAGCTTTGTTCTTGACTCCGAACTCAAGGCTCCCTTTGACAGTGATTGATGGCCACCCTCTCACAGGAAGAATGACTAACTCCAACCTGTGAGTACTGAAGGAGCTACAGTATTTAACTGCTGTACTATTTATTTTGGGAGGCAGACATTTGCCCACATTTTTATTCTTGGAATAAACACACTGACATTTTCTGGCAGGTGTGAATGCTGTAACGTACTAGGCAGGAAAAAAAATGACAGCTTCTAACCTCTCTGATGGGATACAAACTGACTATTGCTGATGTGAAAATCGTAAACCCTCACCAGATTCCATATGAATTCTCTCTCCCTTGGAAAGTCAGATCTTAAGTGTTCTCTGGCAGACCAAAGTGAAAGATACCCATTTTTTTCAATGGTGCCTACTTGCTCAACCAAATCCAAAATGTAAGACAACTATATTATGAATTATGTAAATTTTTAACCTCGACCTGATTGTGGAAAACTCATTTTGCCAATAATCTGAAGAGATTATCCCTAATGTCTAAGTGACAGCATGCAGAACCCTTCTCAAATCTCTTTCAGCTGTCATCAAAAGTTTATTGAAGTAGGAAGTCTAAAGTGAAGAGTAATTTTACTTCTTATTCAAGTAAAGGTCAGCAAAATTTAGCCTGAATTTTATATCTATTTATTACAATACTTTCCTGGAAATTCATATAAGAATTTTTAAAACAAATATTTGTGAAAATCAATAACACTAATTGTTCCTTTCACATTATTCAATAGAGTATGACTTCACTGTGATGTCTTAGAAGCTAACAGTATATATGAAGAAATTATTAGAAGTCACAGATGGGACATATCTGTTTTAGTCTGAACATACATATGTAAAATTATAGACTATACACAGGAACAATTTTAATTTTCATTGCTCCATGGGGAGATAATCAGAAATTTTAGGTTAAAGTTTGGTATCAATCAGGACAGGACAAAACAAATGAGTCAAAAAATACAGCATTCAAATAGGAAAAAGATAATTAATTTCAATATGTTAAACAGAATAAGAAGAGTAATGTATATGTTGCAATTAAGTCTTAGGTAAATGAAATTTTTCCCCTTAACATATGAGTTGTATTAACAGTTATTTCTGCTACTCTACTACTTAAAGAACGTTTTCATTGTGTAAATTTGCAGCTCAGAAATTAATGTATCATATGAGTCTAGAAGTACAACTCAATACTTACCCATTTTGGACAGCACACAGAGAACAATTTGTCAAAAAAAAGACCATTAAAGCATTTTAGTTCTTTAACACTAGTATAAGAACAGACCATCCTTAGAAGCCAAGAAAGGCAGATGTGTGTAACTGAAGGAATGCAGAAGTCTGTCTTTGTAACCTGTGGTTACAAAGCAGTAGAAGTGTGTAGCTCAGTTGGAAGAGCACCAGGGCTCCTAATCTTAGGGTGAAGAGTTCAAGTCCCTGTCCAGGTACAAGGCTTGTCAGAGTTGGACTGATGGCTGGTCCCAACCATCCTAGATGGTTATGATCTGACAAAGTATTGTTACAACCAGTGATTGAGATTTGAGGCTTAGGGACTTTGTATGGTATTTCTGAAACAATACAATTTCCACAACGTGTTGCAATTCATATGTGACTGAAGAATAAATAATCAGTAATGAATAGTTATGTCTAATTAAAAATGGGCTCATCTCTGCACAGATTCCTTGTTCATGTGCAAACTGTTCATATGCTCATGTCTGAGTGAACAACTGAGCTGAAAAATATTTAGGATCTGAATGAACACAGGACTGCCAAACCACAGTGTTAGGCCACCAACATTCATGGCATTGGTATAAAATCCAAATATTAAGAAATACTAAACTTTTTGTTTCTTTTTATTGGTCTGGCTTATGAGCTTGCCATGATAATTTTTTTCCAGCTGTCCTCATCAACTAGAGCTATTAAAAAATGGAATTTCTGCCTTCAATGGACACAATCATTAAATTGTTAAAAGAAGTTGTGAAACATAATTTCTAAAAAAAAAATTAAGCATGAAAATACAAGCATATTTCCTTCCAATATTGTTGGAAGGAAACATTACTGGTATCTAACCAGTAATTTGTAGTCCAGATGAACTTTTTTTGCTTTATTAATATGGGGATACAGAAATTACTTTCTCTGATAGAAAGTCATTAAACCTTGAAAAAGCTGTATTTTCCTGGTGCAAAGAGTGCTGATAAATAATTCCCTATCTACATGCATGGGATTTAGAAGTTGATTTTTAACTTTCATGATAAGAGTCTGAACTCCTTACAAAAAGGAAACAATTACTAAATCACAAGAACTGCATGTACTGAAGAAATTTGTAGCATTGTTGAGCCTTCACATGCTTCAACATTACCCTGAGAGAAATATTACCATAGGGCCAGGTGCAGCTGCACAATGTACAGCAGGGACCTGTCCTTCCAGCAGATGTCTACAGGCTGTGCAACACCTGTCATTTAGATCTGTGCTTGTTCTACTTGTGAACATTAAGCAGCCAGATTTAGAATGATTTTCTATCAGGTTGCTGGAACTGCTGCATATTGTGCGATTTGCTGCACTGCCTCTACAAAAATCAGCCACCTTAATGATCACAATTCATCCTTCAGCTGTCACTGTAATAGGGTGACAACTTCATTTAGAACAGAAGCAGCTATATGAAACTATCTTCTCATCAGGGCTGCCCATTAACGCTGTCTATGTAGCCAGTGGAGAGAAATCCTAACATGTAAAAGAAATGGACTGAATTACAATAATTAAGGGGGTCTATATTATTTTTGCCTCGCTGTGTTCCTTCCCTCTCATCTCTCTACCCACCTGCGTAGGTGATGTGATGACTTGGAGAGCAGAAAGTTTGGGTTAGTCATTTCCCTCTTTAGTGTAAACACCATGGTTCTATAGTCCTGAAGTCAGGCATGCTGACCATCTGCACACAGTCTGCTGTGCCTTCCTTCTCTCTAAAAAATGGAAATTATACACCTAGGCTTTCTGTCCTGGTTTGAGGTAGAATGGGGTAAATTTTCTGGTTTGTGTTTGTACTAATACTTTTACTTGTTATTATTGTGTGTAAGATTGTTTACCGTTGTATAATGTTTAAAGAAAAACGGAGGAACTGTTGGGGGATGGGCACCGGCTAGGGAGTTAACGACGGCCATCAAG
>VZTY01020520.1:36851-72083 GCA_013400935.1 Turnix velox
CCTCCCCGGCCCTGCGCTCTTCAGACCGCAGGCTTTCTCTCCTCGGCCTGCCCACGTGGAAACGTGATCGTCATCCCGGGAGCTGGATTCTCCTCGGCCTGCTCACGTGGGGACCTGATCATCATCCCGGGAGCTGGATTCGGTCTTGTAAATATTGTACACCTTTTTGTCTTTTCCTTTTGATTTTGTCTATTGTTTCATTATCTATTAAAGTAGTTCGGAATTCTTCTGAACTCATAAATCTCCTCCTTCCTTCCTCTCCTCTCTTCAGAGAGAGGAGGGAGGGCCATCTGTCTCTGGGGGGCTAATTTATTAATTTTGGCCCAAAACCAGGACACTTTCTTAAGAGTGAACATACATCACTACACCCTCCTCTTAGTCAGAGCCTCTAGATACTAACGTCAAAGGAAGACACTCAGTTGGAAAACCAGAAAGCTATGTGGCTAACACTGAGGACAGAGCTCAAGCTGTTTTCCCTAGGAACAAGTTATGCCTCTAGCAGTTCTTATTGAATACTGTAAAATAAACATTTACACTGGCTTTTCTTCTGCATTTGCATGGGCTGCATATTCTCCATGTGCCCTACTGTCAGCTAATCTGAATACCACAAAAAAATTTGTTTTTCTTCACATTTCTCTATATAGCGAGTCCTTCCAAGTAAATATTCAGCTGAAACCTCTTGTGCTATTAGGAAAAACAAATAAATCAAATGAATGAATTCATTTGAATGCCAGGAAGGTCCATCATTTCTGTGTTCTAAGAATAACTGACAAACAATTAAATGTTCATCTAACAGAGTCAAGCCTGATCAAATAATGAGTCTCTCTGGCGCCAGCAATAGGCCTGGCTAAAAGCAAGCAAGAGACTAGCATTTAAAACCCTACAGAAAATGTAAGTGTCCCAGAATGGATATAATGAGGAAGAGCTTCTCTTTGAACAGTTTTAGTCATTCACCACGCTGAATGTTCCTTTAGTCTTTGGCTTCACTGTCTGGCTGAAACTTGCAGATGAGTTTCCAGATTCATTTTGTGGGTCTTAATAGCCCAGGAAAAATTAACCAGGTATTTTCAGGACTGATTTTTGGCTTCAGATTCAGTCTTTCTTTCACTGGTAAAAAGTGCCAAGGTGATGGAGAAGTGGAAATTTCCTGACGTGTGGATGGACATGATACTGGATACCATAAAATTTATTTCATTATATCTGTACCATTTGTACCTTTGGGTCCCAAAAATGAGCCATTCCACAGTGGAGAGAATGCAGGAATGAGCTTGTACCTTCACAGATTGCTACAAGTTATGCTGTCATTTGGACTTTGGTCTAAGAATCAACAAACAGATCATGGCAACTGGACTCAAAAAAAAATGCAACTTTGGGGATATACAACCTCCAAAACAAATTCATAGACTCTAAAGTAGATTTACTGTCTGGTAACGTAAATTATATTGAGCAATGGTATTGCATGAGTTTTCTTTCTTTCGAGGACTTCTTAATCATACTCTTCCGGTAATGGTACTTACATTAATGATAGCTGAAGTGAGCTAGGACTATTACACTGTTACAAAGAAATGAATCTATGAGTCTGTGATGGCTTCTTTGCAGCTACAGAGCAGCATTTTACATCTGTTAAAAATCACCTTTACTAAACAGGCTTCACTCAAATCAGTGTCAAAAAAATATTGATTCTGGGTTGTAAGAAAAACTGAGTACTTTTATAATTCAAAACATGCAATTAGTCTTCATCACGCATTTGCCAATTTTAATCCAGGAACTAAAAATGTGTTCCAGTTATTGAACTGAGACTTTATCTCATGTGACATGCTTTAGGCTCAGGGATGAAAGTCTCCTGCCTCTTCTTTCCCACTTCCATGGATCTAAATGCTGCCCACTCCTTCTATCTCTGCCTTCTCTTTGGGAGATTGGAGGGATGTCCTGTACCCCTGGTGGAAGGAAAGGGGCAGGACAGACCTCTTTGATGAACATCTGCTGATAAACCTGTGTGAACTGGAAATACAGATGAAGTCCTGGCAGCGGTTACCATTGCAGTTTCTGCCTTGAAGTCAATGGTGAAAAGAGGAAAGTCTGTTGAAAGGATTACATGCCTACTTCCATGGAAAAATGCATAGGGGGACTGGGGCACCATCACAAAAGGTTAAAGCAGAAGTGCAAGCATCCTAGTGTGCAGTGGTTCATCTGTTCTCAGTCTCCCTGTAAGTATGACTAGTCATGTAGGTCACATCTACATGGCAACCACAAAAGCATTCCACTGTAAAATCTTGCCTTGGAAATCCACCCTGTGTCTGTTCTCTCTCCTTTAAAAAATAACCACATGGATAATTTGCTGCTAATGCACTGATAACTATAAAATAATCACTCAAACACATAAGTTTTCTCTTGTGCTGCAGAAGGATGGTGTTTGTGATGGGACTGGTTCATCATAAAATGCTTTGAAACAGTATCTGACAAATAGAAACAATACATTTTATTGCCCAAGTTTGTTATAAACCACATTAAATGCTTTACAGGTACTTCAACTTCATGAATCCTAATGTTCAGAGGTTAATTAGGCTTCTTGGTAGGATTTTACAGCAGAAGTCATGCAGTCCTTCCCTGAAGAATGTATTCCTTGAACACGAGTAAGAAAGCCCATGCATTCTGGCCCTTCCAAATAAATATTTCACAACATGTTTCACTATATTCTAGCTAAAAACAAAGGCTAAATCACAATAAAACATTCTTTTTTAGGACACCTCGTTGTCCAGTGGGGTAGGACAGGAATATTGTGGACCTTTAGAGTTGAGACAGGCCTCCCATCCCCCTGAAACTGGAAGAAATGTTACAATTCCATCAACACCTTGTTTTCTCAGACTGCCACTGTGACTTATTTGAAATTATTAATGAAAACCTTTGTGGGACATAATTTGTTTATAAATTTGTTCTTGTTGACTGATTGTTTTATGATTTCTTATCTTAGCACACAGAAGGATAGCAGCCTGAGCATTAGATAACCCACAAGCCAAAAAAAAAAACCAACAAAAAACCAACAAAAAAAAACCACAACAAAACAAAAAAAACTCAACCAAACAAAAACAAACAAAAAGAAACTTCCTCCTTTTTGGAGGAACATTTTGTATATATGATTTCTCAAGAAGTTCTTAAGTTTAGAGTTATATAATATGTCCTGTGTGCGGCAGCTTGCTTGCAGGACTGCCATCCTATAGCTCAAATGTAGAAATAGCTTGTAATTACTAATACTAACAGTAATTCCTAGAGTTATAGGTTGTTAGTGTAAGTGATGAAACATTGGGAAACTTCTTATGTAAGTGCTTTTTTTTTTCCTCTCTATTTTTTTGAGCATCTGGCTGAAGTCTGTCAATGAGATTTGCTTCAGTTTACATTAAGCTAGAGAATCAATTTTAACTTCTGACTCCAGGTAGCATGTTGATATAGTGTGATGTGCTGTACTATCTGAAAGAATTTTTAAAATTATATAATATCCTCAGATGTTCTAAAGGAATGGAGAAAGCTCTCAGCATTGCACAAAGCAAGGCAAGTCTGTGAATAATGCATTATATTTTTAAAGAAATAATACTGTAAGGTAACACATATAGCACTTCCCTTCATCAGCAGTTTGCTGCTCTATATACAGCAAACTTTTTTCTACTTATTGCCCTTAAAGTGTAGATATTTTTCACACAATATTTAACAAGTGGTTGTGTTTACATGAGAGAGTAGGATTTTCCATAAAAACCAAAATGTAGCAATGCTGAGTCCCCTCAACTTTTAAGAAACCTAAAATATAATGCTGCCTAACAATACTGGTCCCTTTTTTTTTTTATTAATCAAGAGGAAAATATTGTTTGCAGTTACAACATTTCTTCAAGGTTTTTTAGTATTTGAGCATTCTGTTTATTGTACTGATTATTACTTGCTTTGCCAAACCTAACGGATTTTAAGTCACGGCTTTGATAGTCTACCATTCCTTCTGTTTGACATGTGATTTCTCTAGCATATGGGTGTAATATTTCATATTCCATTAAATACTTCATGTTAAAACTCCAGTTCTCCTGCAAATCTTGGTTCTTTCACCTTCTATCTGTTCTGCTATATTCAATACGACCCATTTATGACATGCCCAGGGCTGTCATAATAGTCTCTTCTAAATCCTTCTGTTAAACCATTACTCAAATCTAGTAAGATTTTCTACATTTTTAATAATTAGCTATGTGTGTATCAACTCATTTCCAGCAGGACTAGCATTAAAAAGGGTGGGTGGGGTGGAGAGATACACTGACTGGAGTTTTCCTGCCTAAACCTGGTAGGTACCATCAGTATGAAACATGATGACTTCCAGACTTTTTGGAATTTCTTGTGATTGTTGAGCAAATTATATGGCATTTGGAATGACAAAATCCAGAAAGTCATATTCTGAATACTCTCCTATGGCAAGACTTAAGGGCCTGATCCTGCAACATATTGAGTATGTCTTGAAAGGTCATAAATGCCTCTAAATCCCACAGAGCTCAGAAGTGAAGAAAGAAATTTAAAAACTGCATGAGATCTTTGAGCTTTCACAGCATGAACTCTGGAGCATTGGTAATTGAGGATATTCTGCTTTTGGAGACATATGTTACACATAGTCAAAACAATTGAGGAAATCAGTATATTTAGGACAGGAAATCCCTTTAATATGCATGCCAATTAGATCAGAATTTTCTTTGAGGAAAAACACAGCTAGTTTAAGTTTAAGCTGGTTTCCAATAGTCTTGATTCTTGAGCAAAAACATCTGCTAACAATGGTAATCATACTAGAAAGAACATCATAATTAAAAGTGCATTTGACATCCAAAAGTAAAGACATGAAATAAGTATCTCAGTCTTTTTGGAGTCACTTGGAGGAATAAAGCATTTTATCCTTTATATGATGTCCCAAGTGAGAATAAAAAGGCCTAGTGATACTCTACCTTGAAACAGACATTCATGGGGGTTTTTTAACCAATAAAAACAGAATCAAGCACTGCATGTTAACCTAGAAAATTACAGGAAATGCATTGTGTAATAGTAGTTACTAACACTTCCTAGGTTTTTCTCTGCATACTGTTCACAGACAAGGTGTAATTTTCTTACCAACTGTCCAAGTAAATATATTATTTAATTATATATTTCTGTGATGACTATCTGTGCAGAAACAGTCTCCTATGCTATTCTCAGAGGTTGATTTTATCAAGGGATTGACTGAAACATACTTTCAAGTCTTGGGATTTGGATTTCCAAATTTAACCTTTAATTGATAATTCATTCTGAAATACTTAGCAAGCAGAATGGCAGAATTTTACCCATTAAACTCCTGTGTCTTTGATTTTATCTCATTGTTTGCAATTTATCAGGTGAATGTAACATCATCAGGTATATGCCTTACTTTTCAGCATTCTTCTATTTAGGTGTGCATTAAAATATTTCAGGATTTCTTTAACTTATGGCTGACGTAATGAGCTTGCTCATTATTTCTCCATATTTCTTCACTGATACTCCGGGGGTCTTCATCCATGTAACATACAAACAATAAAAATTATGGTTGTTGCTAATTTTTAATTACCTTCCTGTTTTTCTGTATCCTCTTTTTATACATCCTCTTTCTTTTCTGAAGCCAGTTCTAGAAATTACTGAATTTTCACTAGTGCCTTCCAAGGTCTTTTCAAGTTATTGACTTAAATATTATGACTAGATATTATTCTGTACTCTAAACCTGTGATTCAAGTGGGAATAAATAATGAGATTTTATTAGAATATGAGATTCACAAGAATCTAAGTCATATGGAAATTTCTGGAAATTTCCATCTCTCAAATTCGAGAGACTCAGTATACTTTATGCTGCCAAAACTTTCACTCTGAAGAGACAGATCTTTTACATTTCAGAATTATTTTGGGCTGTAGTTACTGCAGTTTGTTATCATTTGTGGAAGCCACAGGTGTTCTGTGGTCCTTCAGTATGATCCCTGAATTTCTTTCTGTATGGCATTCAGGCATGAAGGTTTGTAAACCTGTTTGTCTCTCCTTGTTGCATATTGGCAGGTTGGCAAACAGAAAGCTTAGGTGGTTTCCATAATCCAAGTTATTTATAGAACACAAAATTTAAAAACTTTCCCAGAACAAAAGCATTATAACATTATACGTTCAGATCTTTACAGTATCTGATTTTTTAAGCTTAACATACCACCATAGCATGTGGTTACTTTTGATGTTAATGTTGGACTGACTGTCCACAGAAAAGCAGGAAGTAAAGATGAATTGCTGAATTTTACCAGAACAAAATTTATCTATTCAAATGCTTGAAGCATGCAAGCCACTGAGGTATTATGTTACTCTGATAAGATGACCTTGTACTATTGAAATGAAAGGAGGAGTTCCTTTATAACATCAAACTCCTGTAGAAATAACAAAACACATAACAAGATGAGAAATTTATCTACTAGAGAGGTAAAACCTCAAATCATTGATGTCCTGACTATCCCTCTGATGGGAACAGAGTAGATCAGCCGTCTTGGTAACAGATGTGAGAAATATGATCTGCTTCCTACTAGAGAATGGACTATGTGTGACTTCTTCATCTGTTTTCATTTCTTCTGGGGGTATGGGAGGACTTCTCTGCCAACTAAATGAGAAATAGAGAGCTCTGTGGATTTTCTGAGCTAAATTATTGCTGCCTCCCTTTGGGTTGCAATTTTTAAATGTGCTCCATTTATTCAACTACTTGCTAACATGTCAAAAGTAGTATAAATTTGGAAACACATATGATTTTCTCCCAAAAAGCCACAGATTTCTAATAAATAGTGGTTATGTTTGTAAGCTGTATGACCAGGAGTTCTCCATGACATTGGAGGACTGTACCACAGTATAGATTAAGCTGTTGTTCAGAGGGTGTTAAGCAGAAAAAGGAGAAAAAAGGTCTGGGACCTTTTGTTTTTATACTGTCCATGTTTTCATGAACAATGTACTTCTTCCGTACATTCAGATTAAGAGATAGCATGAGTCATGGCCATGTTCTCCAGTTTGCCCATGATGTTCAGTACTCATTGCTTGACAGACCAACTTCTTCCTAAACATCTGGGCACCTCCAAACATAGCTAACATGAGGTGGCTGCCAGTCCTATGCAGGAATCACTGAACTGTGTTTGCCTGTTTGCCTTCTTTGACTACTGCCTGCAGAAGCTCTAGCCATCCATCAAGCCAAATACAGCTTCAGTGAGTAGTCTCAGAACTCAGTTTTGGGTTGCAGTAGCACAACCACTTGGAGCTGTCAGTACCTGCAGAAGATCCATACACACCTGCAGGCTAAGCAGGATGCCCTCAGGGATCTAAACTAGGCACTTACCTTTAGGCAGCTGATTCTTTAAATGTCTGTTCTCTCCTCTTTTGCTAATACTTCAGCAAGAAATTCAAAAAGTATTTTCTCAAGGGTGTTAAATACCTCACTTTTACTTAAGAAAGGAAAGATGGCATTAACTCACGTACTAGAGAGGAAGATGAACATAACTTTAGTCAAAGCCTTTGGGCTGAATCTCTAGCTTTTACAAAATAACTGATTTCTATTATATATTAATAGATTGTATAGATAGTCTAGACAGGTAGATTAGTTTTGGGATATACTGTGTCCTTGTGTATAGACATTTTTGAAGTTGTTCTATAGACACAGTCCAGTGATGGGATTTTGTCAGTTGAGGAAGTCTGCTCAAAACCCAGTTTATGCCCAGTATTGACCCTGCAATGGTTTACTCCTGTAATGCCCCCTGCTGTCTTTAACATATCCATGTGCTAAATAAAGCTTTGGTAACTCGGGCAGTGACGACCTGACTACATAAACTGTCACAAATCTCACTTCATCATATGGGTTAGCACCTGAAGAATTATCAGATACATAGAAGAGTTCACTGCAGGTACTCTTGAACTGGTTCTGTATGAGCCAGTGCAGGGACAGAAACTATCACACTGTGTGGTTTCTGTGTGTGCCAGAGCATTGTTACACCAGAATATCCTGGGTAACAGACAGCTGATTGTGGGAGAATGGCTACGTGACAAAGTAGACATGAAGGAGCTATGCTGGTTTAACTAAGGTTCTCACGGGAAAGGCAAAGATAACACATCCTTGAATCCAGCTGTGTTACAATAACAAGGTGCCACAGTTAGATACAGCAGTAATTGCAGAGGGGACGGGATGAGCAAATGTACCTTTTACTTGCCAACCAATAAGATATTGCCTAGTGTGTTTACCAATGAGTGGACTGTATATAAGTGTGTGAAAACCCCAATAAATGGAACTTGCTTATTATCAATCATATTAATTGTCTGCATCTTCCCGCGTGTGACAGCTGATATCAGTGATGCTTCAGAAATTTTTCCAGACCCATTTATTTGCCAGAATGCATTTTATCACAACCAGAATATCTCTCATTCTTCCCCCAAAGAATAGCCCATAGCAAACAGATTTTTCTACAACAGAAAAAATGACCAGTGAGAACCTCCATCAAGTCTACCAGGGAATTCACTGCTATCCTCTAAGTTACATGGGAAGGGTTCATATAGTATAATGTCTAACAGGACACTTCCCCAAAGTAAGATTTATGCTTTACCTCAGTGCAGAAATGGAGTTAGAAAGCATGTGAGATAACAGAAGGGCTAAACACACAAATTAAAAAAAAAAAAATAGAGCAACAGCCTTTTTCCACAAATAATTTGATGTACTTGAACATTTAAATTGATTGAATCTTTGCAGGACAGATGCAGATAACTATATTAGATAGCTAATGTGGAATATTCCAACAGTAGTAACATTACAGCAGTGATCCACAGCAGTCACTGATGCTCCCCTCTACTTAGGGTTCCACCACCATCCTATTATCCAAGAACACATCCCAAATTCTTATTCATATTCACTAAGATCATATACAGAGTTTTACTTACTACGAAAAGTTGTTGGAGGGGAAGAAAGGTTAGTTTGTCTGAAATGTTCCTGTCTCCAGTGAGAACTGGAATGCAGTATAATTTGCATAATAATGGAAAAAAGTAGAAAGATAAATTCTAAACCTAAACCTACTATTTTTTAGTAAAAAGAGCAGGTTAATCTGCTCTTCTACTCTTCTTCTTTTGAGCAGCTGTATGCTATTTCTGCTTCCCTAGTAACTCAAAAAGGCAAGAAAATGAGGCAGAAAATCCTTCAGAAAAAAGCCAACTTCTCAGCTATGATCCATTCATCACTAATACTTACCTATTTACACGAGATATCTAGTTTAAGCTACTTGTCTAGCTTCTGCCACAATAACCAACACTGGTGGATATTTGCTTTGATGAATTCACACCATCACACTTAAAAGCAGTTTTCAGATTGCCCTAAATTAGTCCACCTAGAGATATCTTTGAATATTTCTACATTTAGGTATTAATACATGTGACCATGAATATATGTCTATTGCTAATTAAGACTTTATTTCTGGTTAGCCATCTATGTGGAAATGTGGAATTAGACAGCTCCTCCTGTCTGTTTTACATGGACACTGCAGAATGGAGGAACTCAGCCCGGGTAGCCTCCAGGGATTTTGTCAGCTCTGGGAGGTTGACATCTAAGGTTTGGCATCGCAAAACCTACCCCTGTTAATCAAGCAGCATTTCATCTGTAAGTGATAAAAAATTTAGATATTGAAAAGTTCAAGTTTTGAGTGTAAGACCATCTCACAGGCTCCCTCCTTAATCGGTGGAGAAATATTTTGAAGCAGTAATTCAAGGCATTCTTAGATGTCTGTAAGGTGAAATGAGCTGCCCTGAGGAAGATATCCTGCTCCTTTTGTAAGATATCCTGGAGAGTAGGTGAATTTAGACTATTGGTCTACATTTTAGATATTTAGATGTTTTGTAATTCATTCTGTGCTCATATACATGTGCATGCATTTCATATTATCATATCATTAAAAATTATAACATTTTAACAATGTTTCGCATTTGCAGGAAGAAGTCTTGCACTAAAACACTGCTTAGACCACAATTTTCCAAAAATATCTCTCTCTGAGGAGATCAAAGGAGACTCAACAGTAGAAATTAAATGCCTCTAGGTTTAATTTATATTTTCTGCTTTTTCCATTTGCAGGAAAAATACCAAAGGCATAAACAGCATTTCTCTGCAGCTATTCAGGGAGTTGCACAAATTTCTTAAGGAATTAAATTTCAGTGTGTGTAGACTATGCAGTGAAAAGAATCCAGTATGCAATGAAACAGAAGCAATGCATGCTGTGATCCATATTTATGCCTAGAATAAAATATAGTATAGCTTTTTAACTTTTAATAATCCAATAAGACTAAGCTAATACTTTTCTAGCAGCTTTAGTCACTCAACTGGGAATAATCTAGTTAAAGAATATATATTTAATACAGCTAGGGAAGATTTTTTTTCAAAGGCTCACTAAGCAAAAAGGCACTTTGTGACTTTTTTGGTATGAAGTAATTGCCCTCATAATTATCTAAATTGACTAAATGCTGCTACTGCTATTTTCAGCCTTCATCTTGCTTTGTACAGATAATACAAAATCTTTAGTTCAAGTGAAACAGGACCAGTTTGTTACTTCAAGGTAGAAAGACTTGCAATAGCTTCAAAACAGATGCTGGTGAAACAAGAAACATCAAAATGGCTGTGATGCTTCTGTTGTAAACTAGAAACACTGCACAGCATCCAACTGATAATTATATTTTAAGGAAGAAGCCCCTCAAATCATATCTTTTCCAGCTGCAGCCCTGGTTACTGTGAAGATTTGTTCACATAAAATGAAGGCAACTAAGCAAGGATTGTAAAAAGTTTAAAATTCTTAACTAATTCTTCTGCCAATAGAGTACTTCTTTTGCCCTAGCTAATACAGATGAATAGACTGCCTATCCCAGGTCTTGCCTGGCATTTTGTGGCTTGGATGTCCTAATGGATGTATTAATGATTGTTGATAGAAACAGGACATGATATAGCACCCCTATCACAAACCATAAAGATTTAGTACTCGGCAGAGTAAGCAACAGAATAAACATTTTTCCATGCATCCATTTTGAATAGCTACAGATATTTGGAGTGAGCAGTTGCCTATATATCTTGTGACAAGCTCCGCCACTGAGCACAGGATGCAGAATTATCTGTGGTATATGCAAAACTACTTTGTAGACAGATGTCAACTGCCTTAAGCAGCTAAATACACAATGGTAGTGTTCTAGTCACTGAGGCTTGGCAGTTTGATGTTGAGATTTTGGTTCAGTCAGGTCTTTCATTGATCTCTTCACCTTTGTTTTAGGCTTCCTCATTCAATTCATTTGGCCTGAGCAACATATGAAAATAGTATCACATAACTTACTCCTGGGCATGGTAAAAATCAAAGGTCACATTAGAGCTGTCTGAAAAGCTGTAATTCCAGCTCATGAAACATACTGAGGTTTTGAAAGAAAGCCTGTTCATGAACAAAACATGAACATGAACAAAAGTAATACCCCTTTTTATATGAGGATGAAGAAACCTGTTCCAAGAGACCTGAGGAAATGTTATCTATAACCTACAGATTAGGTTCTCACTTTGGACAAAACAGAAAACCAAAAACCCAGCTTTCCACAAGACATCAGGCAGTGAAAAAGTAGAGTTTTAATTTATTTCCTTCCTTCCTTCCTTCTTTCCTCTTTTCCTTCCTTCCTNTTTAAGGAAGAAGCCCCTCAAATCATATCTTTTCCAGCTGCAGCCCTGGTTACTGCCTCCTCCCTCCCTCCCTTCCTCCCTCCCTTTCTCTCCCCAATACACTCTTGATCATCATTAATCACATTCTTTTCAGAGAATACTAGTATGTTTTATGAAATGCTTTGGTCTTACCACAATAGTTGTCTTGGAAGAAAAGAGGTAATTCAAGCCTTGAAGCAACTACAGCTTCAGAGAGCCAAATGGTCTGCCCCTTGAATGTTTAGCCTCATATTCTGTGTGCAGTTGCCCCTGTCAAAAAGCAGTCATACAAGGTTATTGGTTCCAGTCAGATAGGCATCAGCATTTCAGGGTGCACATAACAGAATATCTGGGGGTTTTACAAGCCTAAGTATGAGGGGACACCAGTTCAGTTCTGTGCCTTTCCTTACTTCAGATTTATGGTCAGCAATCTAGCCAGTAGTGTCAACAGAGGGCTTCTTCAGCCAGGCAGATATTCACACCTGATGGCTCAGCAGTAAGACGCATCAGTACTTTCAGGGTTTAGTTCAATTGAGATCTCAGTCACACAGGACTTCCTAGCACCACAAATCACTGGCACTTTTGACAAAAGCAGACTTAGTATTTTAGTATTGCATGACTTCTTTTTTTCCTTTCAAAAATTTCTAGTAAAAAGGGATGACAGCAGCATATTTTGCAGGATGAAAAAAATTCAGGACAAGAGAATTAAACTGCTGCACGAGAAAAGCACTATCAGTCATCCTAATCTAGATATCAATTTTACTTATCCATTTGATAAGGACATAGATTAATTTTAACTAATTTCTGAAGGAGGTAAGATTCATGTGCTCAGTCAGTCCTCCCCTTTTCTTGTCCTATAACATTCAGGCCAGTTTTAGCTTAACCTGATATTAAGATAAATGTCTCAAAAAATGTGAAAATATGCTGTTAGATATAGGAAAAGACATCCTTGTACTGTGACTACTGTTAATGTCGATTCCCCAGTGTATAACAAAGTATAAGCTTGTGCCTCACACAACTCATTAAAAAATTTAGTCAACTCTTAGAGTAGTGATTTGAAACAGGACATTTTGAGCTCTGGCTCTTAGAGAACTGCATAGATTTTTTGAGAAACAGAAGCCCTGTTAAGTTCTACTGAAGTTTATAGGCAGTGTGCAGAGATATCTTTGTTGAAGTATATATTCTTTAGGAGAAGTATATATTCTTTAGTTAGCATGAGAGATATGCCCAAGAAAGCAGTGACAGCACTGAGCTACTGAGAGCTTTGTATTTGATCTATTTGCCTAATTTACAAGGCAACAATTCTAAAAACATCTGTGATTTGCCACAATTCCCAGGTAAAAGGTCAAAAAACAATAAAGCTGCTTGCACATATCCTGAATACCATTTGGCTGAAGTGTAGAAATTTATGCCTAGCTGGTTGTTCTTTTTACCTGTTGGGAACCTAAAATCACTCACTTTGTGTAGGGTTTTTAATCTTCCCTGGAATATTCCAAAAGCTGTGTGATTTCACCTCCACCCTGAGACTGCATCTCCCAGGATGCAGGATAGTATAGCAGGATTGGATCTTGCAAGTTCACCTGGCTGCAGAGCTCAGCTGGGGATGCCAGCCATAGGGAGGAGAATTAGGAGGTAGTTACATTCCTTCTCTCCTAATTCACTATCTTAACTTATTTTAACTGAATTGTTCTGGTTTTTGATCAACACTCAATTAAATTTGAATTTGAATATTTTTAACAAGGAAAATATCACATTAATCTCTTGCATTGTTCATGAACAGTATCATCCAACATAAAGACCAGTTTTTGACCTAAAACCACTCCAGCAGCAGCTGCAATGTAAATTATGTTCTGTAGTTTGCTCATCAAAATGAAGAACAGAATATGTTTCAGGATTTTGAGGAATAATTGCTGAAATACAGACAGCAATAATAATCATACAAAAATTTAGTTGGATAAATAGAAAATGCGGCATACTATATTTGAAAAATACTCATATATACATTCATAGTTTTTAACAATATTTGTCAACAGAAATATCTGTGAATAGATCTAATAAACTATATTTTTACTTGGTCTGCTGCATACCTGCTGCTTTCATAAGGAAGCAGGGGTGGGAAATATCATCCACTTCATCTCAGGAGGCTCATAAGGTCCAAATGTTTTATATTCACAAAAACCAACAATTTAGTTACATTTGAATTTTATTTAATATTCACTCTACTTTGCCATCCTTTCATGCAATAATATTCTTTTAATGGGCTTAAAGCCTATCCCATGTTCACATTAAATCAAGGGAATTCCTGACCATTATGACTGTAAGCATTATTTCCACAGAAAATTCATGGACCAATGTGTATTTTGACTTTGATTTTAATAATACCCAAACAAAAACCAAGTTGCTTCTTGGGCACTTTAGTAAACTCAGATAAAGAAGTAACTGCTGTGCAGTACTAAGTGTATTATGACTCACCCTCAAGACAATTCCAATCTCTTTGTATTCATAGTTTATGTATAAAGCATATTTTGCTGTCCTTAGTAGTTCATAAATATTTGACAACTTACATTGTTTTTGACAAGTTCTACTGCTGCCTATGTTATACAGTAAATTAGCTGCTAATAAAAATTATTTTGACTCAGCCAAGATGGTAGTGAAGTAGTGGCTGCAGGGTTGTGAGCAAGGGCTTTGGCTCTCAGGCCTCCAGCCAGCACAGACTGAGTGGATTAAAGAAATAACTTGCACAGTGTTGATGAAAGATGGGAAAAAGTCATACTAAGGTACTATCTCTTTTTCTCCTTTTTTATGTTAGTACCTCATATGCAATTGATAGGTCATAAAATGCAGAGAAATACAGGAACAGTGTATCACAGACTCCTAGCTCCTGCCTGAACAAACTTTTTTGTCTAAAATAGGGTTGCATGCAAACTTCTACATCTAGAAGCAACTCCCTTGTGTAGCATATAGCATCACTGCATTAGTTCTCTTTTATAGGAGTGTACAATGATGAGGTGCAGTTTCCAAACTCCATTTTAACTTTTTCAAGCAGAAGGAACCTGTGTTTTTCTGTGTTGGCAGGCCTAGTATGTCATTATGTGTACTTGGGGACTACCACCACTACAGCTGTTCTGGCTTCCAGCCAACAACATTCTAGTTCACAAGAGATGATTTATGAAAGCTCTTGGATTCATCCTCATTCAAACTGAAACATGAACTTAATCTCAGAAAAGACAGTGGTACTTAAACAAATACAGAAAGCTAAGCATGGGTTTACAAACCAAAAATTATTACAGGAGAAAAGCTGTATGATTTCTATTGTCTTCTACTTTGGCTCCTCAGCCTCCAACCATGTAGGTCCAACCATAGCACCAAGACCTCCTGGCCAACCCTTAATTCCTTCTCTTGGACAAAGTTCACATTTATTTTATTTTCATCACTGAATCAGAGCAAGGTATTATTTGAAATGGCAAAGTACTGCATGTAATGGAATTTCTTTCTTCTGTCCAGCTCTAACAATGAACTTACAGTTGCAGTTTAACTAAAAGGCAATGATATTTTTATTAAACTAAACATCTCTTGTTAGCAACAGTGAAGGGTCAGACTACAAGTGATGTTGCTACATCCTACCCAAATGGGTAATAAAATGCAATAATTTCCCTCTCAAAATACTGTGATGACTTTTTCCATTCATTTATGTGGTATCCCAGTACATGTTCCATGAATGTGCAGCATAGAGACATTCTGCTGAAAAATCCCTGCCATGAGATTTCATGAAAACACACACTATTAAAAGATTTCTCTCTCTTCTGCTGCAAAACTTTTTTTTTTTTATTTTTGGCAGAGCTCAGTAATCTTCATTCTCTCAAACTGAATTTAGGTGACACATTTAAATAAAACTATGAAACATTCAAGATGAAGATTTTTTTATCCCAGATACCAGGGAAGCTAGTGCCATACTTGAAGAATGCATTTAGCACTGTTCTCTGGTGAAAGTAAAGGAGTCTTAAGTTATGAAGATGTTTGATTACTGTTGGAAATGTGTTGTCAGTTGAACTTTCCACACTGATTAAGGCAAAATACTTATGAATAGGGGCAGAAAGATAATATAACCGCATTGCATTTCTCAGTTAACTGATTATGTAAATGACCTTCAAGACAGATCATTAGAAATGAATATACATGCTTTGATGTCAGGATGTACTTGATCCAAATAATTTATTTAAGGTCATAAATATCATCTCCTGCTCCTTGTGTATCATACCACTCAGCCTAATTCAAACAACCTTTAGGTTGTGGATGAACAGCTTTTAAACAAAGAAAAAGACTGCTAATATTGCAGCAGCTTTTTTGTTGTTAAATCCTTTTGGAGGGAGTGGATAGAAGGACAAAGGAAGATGATATGGCACATCCTTTCTTCCTGCCCCTAAGGTTTTTCTTCCTTTTCTCTCACTTCTGGGATTTACTTTCCACCTCTAGATTTTTTGGGATGGCACAGAAAAGCTCCTACTACTGAGAATTTTATCATCATCATCAGAGAAGAAAAAAAACTCCACAACAACAATGAAAAAAACCCAACCATCAAGATCTGCACTACTCTAGTCTAATTTTTCCATATGCATAAGGCACATTGGTTGTGTTGTGTTTCTGATATTTCCTGGTGTGTACTTCATCTTCTTTAATTTTCAGATCTTTCACCTTAATATTCCCACTCACAACCTGCTGAAGTAGTTACTTCTCTCTGATAGCTTCACTTTACTCATTACATTTAAATATTTTTTCTCCCTCTGCCTTCCATAAATGCGTTTCTTAAGTTGCATATATTAAAATGTATTTACCTGTTTCAGTTGATCACACGGTGTTGTCCTTTTAATGAGCTTTTTGCATTCATGTTTGTTCCTATTTGTATTGACATATGCATATATATGTACATACACATGAATTTTATTTTATTTTATAAACCACAAACTTAAAAATTGAATACCTACAGTGAATAATAATGGAGGCTATGTGCTAAAGATACTGACAAAGTCCTGATCTCGCCTGTGACACTCATTTCTGTAGAGGAATCATTGTTTTTAGAGCAGCACACGTTTCGTATTAAGTTTCATCCCTCTCAGTGCACCTTTGTGTTGTGCCTTTAACCAAGCATTGATGCTGGCAGAGGCCCCTTTTTCTAGTCACACTCTCATATCAAGAAGGGACCAAACTACTAGATGGGAAAGCAGATGAAAACCAGGGTACTTGGTCAGATGTGTACAAAAGACCGGGTGTATCACCAGTCAGGCTTCACCTATCACAGCTGAAACATCCATCTCAGCTGGGGGTTTTTTTGCCTTCAAGAGTATGTGTGCAGATAGAACAGGGTGAAAGCAAGTAGGCAATTTATGAATAGAATCCATTTTTGTCAGGAAAGTGCTGACTCACAGAAAATAAAGTTTTTCACAGTACATGTCAGCATCAATGAAAGAGTGATTGGGAAAGCATTCTGTGCTCGAGGATGGAATTTCAGCTCAGAACTACAGAGGACCACCACTGAGTAGCTGAAAACCTAGCACTCAGAGTAGCTTCCTAAAATGACAGAGGTCTGGTCGAGTTCAGATTCTACTTGCCAAGCACAGAGATTCACAGGTCTAATAGCTGGGAAAAAGATGGGATAATACTTGGAAGCAAACCTTTCAGTTTCTTTAGGTTGTCATCATAGGCAACTGCAGAAATTTGCACTTGATAGAGAGCAATAATAATTTTCACTTGATATTGTATGTGGGATTTAATTTGCCATTATTACCCAAAGAGCTGTTTCTGTTGCATTGGTAGCTTTTATATTAAAATTATAGTTTCTATTGTCTTCTACTTTTTAATATTCAAAACATGCAATTAGTCTTCATCACGCATTTGCCAATTTTAATCCAGGAACTAAAAATGTGTTCCAGTTATTGAACTGAGACTTTATCTTATCTGACATGCTTTAAGCTCAGGGATGAAAGTCCACTGCCTCTTGACTTCTTTCCCACTTCCATGGATCTAAATGTTGCCCACTCCTTCTTTCTCTGCCTTTTCTTTGGGAGATTGGAGAGATCCATGTCACAGTGCTTGAACCATCTTCCCTGCTAGTTTCTGGAATGTATTCTTAAACATGAGGATATTTCTAAATGATTGGCATAACAACTTCATCAGGATACTGAAGTACCATTCGGTTTATTCACTTTATAGTCTTCAAAGAAATGCAAAACACACTTTGATAGAAAATAAAATCTGAACCCTCTACTGTACTTCAGTAATCCCCCTGACATGTCAAACATAGCAATTTCTGCTAAATGGCTTCATNTAAATGTTGCCCACTCCTTCTTTCTCTGCCTTTTCTTTGGGAGATTGGAGAGATCCATGTCACAGTGCTTGAACCATCTTCCCTGCTAGTTTCTGGAATGTATTCTTAAACATGAGGATATTTCTAAATGATTGGCATAACAACTTCATCAGGATACTGAAGTACCATTTGGTTTATTCACTTTATAGTCTTCAAAGAAATGCAAAACACACTTTGATAGAAAATAAAATCTGAACCCTCTACTGTACTTCAGTAATCCCCCTGACATGTCAAACATAGCAATTTCTGCTAAATGGCTTCATGGCTCCTTCACTTTCCCAGCACTTAGTCAAATTGTCTCTACAGGTCATATGTGTGTGATTATAACCCAGATTTAGAGTCTGAGAAGGCAAAACTCTCCTGATGTGTTACCCCAGCAGCAGTGCTACAGACCCCATACTCCTGCAGCAGGAATTGTACCACAGTGGGACCAGAATAAGAGACTGGGAACTCCTGAGCTGAAGTTGCAGAGGATGGGGACTTCAAGGATGGATTTCATCCTATCTATTGTTGTAACTACTGAATTCATGGTACTGGCTTACGGATAAATTTTCTTATATGTCCAAGTTTGTTACAGACAAGATGAAACATGTATTAATATGAAGGGGACTGTTAATGAAATGACCCTGCTATCATACTGTAAGTTTAGACTTGTAACCATACAAGCAAGGTTACTCAACTCACCAGAGGAAGGACAAAAGGGAGATCAGTCCCTGGAGATCATTCAAATTAAGTATCCAGTTCTGCAGCCGGGTTCTTCAATGTTAATACGATTTTTGCAGTTTTATTGAAAACCATTCTTCAATAGATTTTTATTTCTCCATTTACCTTCCTCCCACCCAACAAATCAAATTACAGAAGGATCAATGTAATAATTTTGAAAAAAAAATTTCCTGTCTCAGATATATTCTTAAGGTGCAAAGAAACTCCCAAACAACTGAAAAAGCCAGAAGAAATCTGCTTTTTCTACTGTCATCAGTAGATACCATCAGAGGTCCTGCAGATGGACAGCAGCTACAGGGCCATGTAGTGCAGCAACAGCTACAGAGAAATCGAGTAAACTTGGAAAGCACCGGGTCACACTGATCAGTAAAAGCAGAAGAGAAGGTTCAGGTTGGCTGCTGCTCACTTAGGCAGTTCCTTTGAAGTTACTCAAGATGTAGCAGCTTTGTAAGAAACAGCAAGTGCCTGAATTTGAGCTCAGGGAAAAAAAAAAAAAAAAGCCAACCCGGACTCTGAACTTGCAAAATGTACCCCATGCATTCACTTCTGCCTGAAGAAATCCTATTAAATTTGGTAGGATTCTTTATGGTTACCAGGGTAAGTTGGTGACAGTGCTTTTGCACAACTCAGTATATGAAAAGTTCCATTTCTAAAGATTTTGTATCTCTACATATGCTTATATTTAGACTTATACATACTTGTGTTCTTTATATAAATATAATCTTAAATTCACATAGATAAATAGAGGAAATTCCCCAACCCACAACTACCAATCTCAAAGAACCCAAGAAAGCAGAAAGAAACAAGAAAGCATAATATGGCCTTCCCAACCCATCATGAGAAGCTTACCATCGTCCTGGGCTGTAACAGCATCCTCAGCCACATCTTTTTGTGAAAGCCTCCTTTCTGTGGCATGCTCCAGAATTTCACATTCATCGTTTCCACAAAAGAGCTTTTGGATATGCAAAGTCAAACAGCCCTTTTTTTTTTAAATCAATTTCTAAAATCCTGTGACACATGCTTTTGTTTCCAGCTACCCAAAACTTATTGTAGCAGGAAGATTTGCCATTTCTCTATTTCCCTGTGAGAAACCTTCCAGGGAACTCTGCATTTTTGAAATGTTGTATGTACTGAAGTAGGATTTTAATTTTTTGTGGAAAACAAGATAGGTCTGTGCCTTTGTCAATTTTGCCTTTGAAGAAGCATATAGGTGAAAAACATTTCAGCATGGAGTGAACCTTTTAGCTTTCACTTAAAAACATAATATTAGATTACAAATTTCTAGAGAAAGAGCAAGTGAGTTTTCAGGTTCATGTGGTCTCTTCTCCAAAAGCCTTCTGCAGACCTCAAAAGATGAATCACTCAGGTTCTGTAAGATCAAGGAACAAGGCCCTCCATGAGGAAAAATTGTATAGAGGGTAAGGGTCGAGGTACACTTCAAATGTTCTCAGTTATCTATTTTACTATGAACCAACCACAAAAACAGAAAAGGACTTCTTAGTACCACTATTCTTCCCTCTTCTTGTAGTAGGGGGATTCTCTTAATTCTTTACAGCTGACCCAGGCTTCCACCCTGACAATCTTTGTGCAAAGTTTACAGCATGCAGCTGTGGTCCTTCTGCTCAGGGCAAGAATGTTAACCCTTCCCCCGACAGTCCTTGAACTGGTTATTATATACAGTCCATCACATGAATCTGATTTGAGACACCAGCAGATGGTTGTCATTTAGGTGAAAGCAGACTCAGATAGTCCAAAACACTACAGGGTCAGTTACCAAACTACTAATTTGTGATCAGAAGTTGGAAGGAAGAAATATGTTGGCATGGAAAAGGGGCATGGATGAGAACTATTTGTGTTCACTACCCCCTTTGCATTCCTCCTCTTGAAGAACTTTCAAACCAAAGCTGAGAGCTTTTTCTTCTATTAACTCTCTTGTATGGGGACTTGGGTCAGGTTATTTTTTTTAAACGAGCTGTAATGAAATACAAACCTTCTTAGGGAAAAACTGAACTTAATTCACAGTGGAGCCAGAAGAAAAGGAGCAAACCTTCTGCTGGCACTTCTGTGCCTGAAAAGGGAAGAAAATTGACACCTGGAAATGCTGACATTTCGGAAAACAAATCTTACCAATTTTGAGTACAAGTAGAATGCTGGCAAACAGTGTGACATTGAAGCAGAAGGAATGTAAGAAAACTTACAAAACAAAACCTGAGACTGTTCAGGAGCAAATAAATAATGAGTGTGTTGAGCAGTGCCATAGCTAATGCATCTGTATCACCACATTTCAAATCAATGGACAGAATCTGGTAGATAATGCTTATCTTTTCCCTCCCCATAAAAACTGCACAGTTATTAACATTAATGCTTGAAGTAGTCTATTGAAACTTTGATTTATACTGATTTACTTCAAATCAGCATGATGGTTTCCTTTAGGGCTCTGCAGATAGTCAGTATTTCACTTTGGAGGCCAAGTTATACTGAGTCTCCATTCAGATTGAACTGAGTTTATGTTTTCTTTATTTTACTTCTTTAACCAAAATGAGAAACTAGTTATGTTCTGGTTTTACAAAAAATAAAAGAGGTAAATAAAATGAAAGGCAAACAGCAAAATGAAATGCTGTGGCAGGAATTCCTATCTTTTCAGTCTGGAGCTGGCCTGTTCCTCACTGCAGGAAGGCGATGCAGCCATGACTGATTGTGGCTCTTGGAGGGAAAGGGAGAGTGTATTTTCCTGCCATGTGGCACTACAGCACTTTAATCTTTCTACTTGACTTCTCAACCTCCTTGATCTTTCCCATAAACCACTGTCTCACTGGCATGCTGTGCTGGGGCAGCTCTGCCAAGTTCAAATTGAGGTCTGTGCGAGCTGGTGATAGTGCTTTCACCTGGGAGGAGAAAACGTCAGTTTTCTTAATGGGGGATATCTATGCATTGGGGGAGCACTTGGGTCACTAGCCAGAGCAGTATTTTATTTAAATAGCTTCCCCTGCAAACTGGATAACCGCCTTTTCAACCTCCTGTGCTTGGGACAGTCTTTTGTTCCCTGGACACAAAGTATTCAACCCTTATAGCATTAGGCTCCTAATGGGTTAGCTCGCCTGATATCTGAAACATCTTTTCTCCAATATCTGTAAGATCAGATCATCATAACTAAGATTCTAACATGGAACACCAGCTAAGCAGCAAGTAAGGTATGGAGGACAAAGCCTAAATGCTCCCATTGCTGCTTCTTAGTGCTTCTCTGCTGACCTGCTCTACACTGGTGTCTATCCACTCTCTGACATACTGTCATGTCAGAACCTTCTTCTTTTGGGCTAGTTTATAAGGTGCTCAAGAAAGCTCAAGAAAGCAACTAATTTCCCAATAATGCTATATATATCTGTGGTGCAAATGCAGAGATGTATTATGACAATATTTGGAATGCAAAAGTAAAGGAAATAAAGCCTAGACATTAACATATATTTACTCCAAGCAGAAGACAATTGGAATTAATTTAGTTCTTACACTTTCATATTTCATATATATGTGTAAAAGGAATGCTTGTGAACCAAAAACAATTTCCAAGCCCAAAAACACTGAAGCAAATCAGTGGCACTTAGTACATTCATATATGGATGTATATTTATCCCATAATATTAGCTTTCTTAGTTGTTTTTTTCCTTTCCTGCATTATTGTACCAAATATCTTTTTAATAGAAAACTCAAGAAAGTTTTTGTTGTAGTAGCTCTTCCTATGCTAGCAAACAACACAAACAGCACCACAATCATTTGGGATCCCTTCAACTTAGATACTACTCATGCTGGCTGTTTTCAAAAGCACTGTTTTCGGAGCCAGAGATTTTGTGGGTCATACCACATAAACAGTCTTTCCCTTGGGCCTGTTTTTTCCCCATCAGGTTATTTGCATGTCATCTAGCTATTTGTGGAAAAAGTAACCAGAATCTTCCAAACCTGTCACTGGAAATCACTTTTACAACTCATTTGAAAGGTAGTCATATCTGTGGGTCTGAAGTTTCTGTAAGAAGCTTTGGGTTGTTTCTTGAAAGATGGTGTTGTAATGGAAAAAAGTGTTAGGCTAAAGAAATAGCACTGGTGGTATAATTTGGCAGAAAAATAAAGGCCATCCAAACAAAACGGTTTGCATTTCTGGAAAAATAATTTTCATTTTGTGCCAACACTGTCTGGACTGAGCAAAAATATGATTTACACCTTTGTAAAACCTTGAACCTATTGCCAGAAGCATGTAAGAAAAGTCAAAGTCCTAAGGAGTATATTTCTTGGTCTGCCATTTCCAATGACTAAGTTTGATAATTTTTACATCTGTCATGGATTCCAGGCTATGATTAATAGCTTGGAAGCCATGGCGAGTAGCCAATGTATGTATGTGATTACACCGATCTTAAATATAGTACATTTTGAATAAATATGCCAAAAAAGAGTTTAAAAAACACTCCATGCATGGTTGGAAAAAATCTTGTCACAGTGTCAAGTATTAAATCCTTATGAAAGTTGAATACCACAGGCATCGTTTGGTGGAATTGCAGAAGCATGGGGTGCCACTGGCATCAGCTCAGCTTTGGGAGCTCAATTGCTGAAACACCATTTCTGTTCCTTTTGCTTCTGTGTTTTGTTTCAGCTACATATGGCAGTGAAAAAAACACCACCCAAACCCCCTGCTTTGAGAATATTTAACTTGTTGTCTTTCAGAGTCACGTGACAAAAATTTTTTAAAATATTGTTCTTTTAAGAATTATACTCTGCTAACTCAGAGTTTGTGATCAGCATAGTATTGCTCTTCTCTTAGGGAGCATCATGCTCTCACCTGAGTTTGTAAGCCTCCTCTCTCTGTTGGAAGAGGGAGGTAAACTTGCAATGGATTTAAGGTGATTTTATTCTAGAATTTTTTTCTAACTTTAGTAGAAATAGTAGACATCACCTTCCCTGATCTGTATAACTGTTCAGGACAGAAGATTTTGCTGAGATTCACATCAGCTGTAAAATGGAAACTCATTTGTGAGCTTGATTTTTCAGAAAAGGGAGGGAAAAGTACCTTTCCATTAAAGACTATCTTCTGCCTTCCTCCAAATGGGGGAATTGTCACCTGTTATAATCACATTCCTTATGTAATTATTGTCTTACACAGTAATTACTTTTAAGAGCAGGGCTTGCTCTGCTCAGAGCAGTGAATTCTGAGCCAACACTTGTATTAAGCAGTGTTGACATCCAGTGGAGAGTTTGAATAATTACAGGCATGCAATTGCCCAGTTTGCATTATGAACTCAGCTTGAAAACCTAAAAAATGTAATTCATAAACTTGGTGTATTCTGTTTGTGAAGAAAACCAGTAATAATATAATACAAAGTCTACCATTTCTCTGTAAAGGCTTTTGTATTGTGTAGAGTTTCATTTTCTTCCCTATAGTTTTCCTTTACTGTTATATTGTTGAATGTATTCAAAAGTAATGTGTGGCCTGAAGACATGGTATTTTTCTATCAGGAAGAAGACATTGAAGCATGGATCTGACTGCTTTCCAGGACACAAAAAAAAAGGTCTTTGAAAATAGCATTAGCATGCATTTTAAACTTAGGTTTGGAATCTCAGACCTGATCATGTTTTCTGAAGGCTAGAAAAGATAGATGTGCATTATCTCTCTAAGTACTTTCTCATTGCAGTGAAACCAACACTCTTTCTAGTTCCTGTAATAAAGGAAAAAACAGTACAAGATTTGGACCAATAGCAATAACTCATCAGCACTAGTCTAAGGAGAATTTGATGACTCCATCTGATTCTAATAGAGATGTGTTCTTATCAGAAAAAAACTATTTTGAAAATGTTCATTTTATTCTTGCAGAAGCTGTTGACTACTTTTCATAAAACTAATCACTTGACAGCTTTAAGCAAGCAACAACTTTTGACATAAATGGTGAAGATCAGGTAAAAATCACAGAACATCTGAAAGAAGAGGAAAAAAAAGAAATGTAAAACCTTACCAATGCATTTTCTGTGGCAGAATCTTCTGTCTTTGTCACTATCTTATCTTTCCATACTTCAGTAAAATCTACCTTTGTAGATTAGAGATCTCCAGACATCAGCAGCAGAAAATAAAGAATACATCCACAGGTCTCCAGTCAAAAGCTTGCCTTCTGATTTTGATGGCCTATGACACACGAGTTGATTGCCTTTCATTTTGGTAAGTCATTCACATTATAGGGAAAAAAACTAATTACACCTCCAGTCAATTTGCTGAACATCTGGTCTTGATGTAAATGCTCAGATCTACAGAGGGTAAAGTGACCAGCAATGTAGATGCAGATTTTGGGAGCTGTTGTATATTGGCTCCCAGTATATACTTCTGAGGAAAAAACAGGAAGAAAACTGATATAAAAAGAAGCCATACTGCACTAAAGACATTAGAAGTATCAACATGCTCTTGTAACACCAAGTATTTGAGGGTATATGTCTTAGTCTTGAAGACAACCCTGGGGAACTCCTAATGAAATGGGACTGTTGGAGAGAGAACCCTGGGTTCAGGTACTCAGTACCTCAGCTGTTCTCTGAACTCCCTTAGACTGTCCAGATGATCACATCATTATCAGTTCTCCTTGAGGATAACTCGAATTTTACTTTGTTCACCTCAGAGCCCAAGACAATGGGAGAGATTTATTTTTTTTTTAGAGTTGGTAATATGTGTGACATGTGTGATGTTACTTATGAGGTCAAAAGCATTGCCATCAGGATCACGTGCCTCACAAGAGTGAGAACCTCACTGAAGAAACTCTGTGTTCAACAAAGAGCAGAAAACTACTTGTAGGGATACAACATGGGCTAACAGGTCCAGGAGCAGGTGAACCGTGTGTGGTGCATGAGGAAGGGTACTCATGACAAATGTATAGCTCCTGGGCAATGCACACAGACAGCACAGGCAGCATGTTTCAAATAGGCACATAAGGCACTAAAAAAAGCATTTTAAACTGCAGTGAGTGTCATGGGATGCATGTCACACAAATTACTGTGTCCAGAATGAAAGCACCTGAGATGCTCTGAGGGTACCCCCAAGATTTGAGGTGCAGATGCCTATCTCGAGGTCCTCACTGGGGAAGCCTTCATGAGTGAACTAACAGAACACTTGGTGATAATGTGCTGATATGGCATAAAGTCACTGCGCTTGGAAGGAAGGCCAAGTCTGCAAGATCGCTTGCACAGAGGGGGAAGCATTTATATATCTCCAAATACATGCCTAGAAGTATATAATGTTACTCTTTTTGTGAACTTGAAATAACACCAGTTGTTTTTCCTGGTAACTGCACATGCTGCTGTTTAATTCTCATGCTGTAGTAACAGTGAGTAAGATCAGGGCATTCAGTTAATAATTTGCTTTTCCTACCTCCCAGACTGACTCATCTGTATAATTTAATTGTTCCATCTGCCCTTCGCCTTAACATTTCTTCTTGTCTCACCAAAGAACACTAGTTGTCCGCTACACTTCATTATACCTACTTTTTCTTCAATAAAAAATAAATCCATTTACTTTAATAACATATTCATTAGTTGCATAATTGCTTTTCTCAGTTGGTCTTGTAACTCTTCTGGTTGCTATTGACTTCTCTCAATTAGCAGATTTGCCTGGATTACCTGAAAATGTGCATGACAGGAAAGACACTACAAAAACTTGTGTCAATACAATTCAGGTCTCTGATTCATTTGTACATTTTGAAGAAAAATTGGAGGAATTTACAGGGGTTTATAAAACACATAAATAAAAGTCTCTGCATGAGACTATTTTTGAAAAACCCACAGAGGTATTTGGGAAAGAACAACAAGCCACAAAGAATTTTTGATTTCTAAATAAAATTTTAACAGTAACATACCGGCTAATTTTTATGAAATACACACAAGCTGTCTTGCAGGAACAGAATGAGGTTTGCCCCCCCTCAAGAGGACCATACTGATTATTACAGACCCAGGCTGCAGTCCTGTCCACTGCAATTTATAGTGTCGTGTTGTTTAATTCTTCCTCCTTTCTTGGTGACCTTCTCCAGCTTTCTTCTGAGTTTAGGAAGAATGGTAGGAGGTCAGTTTCTAGCAGATTCAGCACTAAACACAGCATCCAGCTGTCAGAGGCTCTTGGTGGCCAGCTGTGGTGAAAGGAATGGCAGCAGGGGTCTGGCTGTGCACCTGCGACCCTGGGAAGACAAGTAGCAACACAGGAGCTAACTCATCCCACAGCCCCTGCGGTGTTCAGGAGAGTTTTCTTAGTGGTAGAGCTGATAACTGCTTACATTACAAGGAACCTTTATCACAACAGGCATCTGTGCTGGTACTGCAGCTGTGTGGTAGAGGAACAGAAGACTCTGCCTGCTTACATCCTCTTATTTTTTAGTCAGTAGCAGCACTGTAGAAATAAAAATTCACATGTCTGTTTTTAAGATGCTTCAAATATAACAAGCTGTATATGACTCTTTATCTCAAATCACCTAAGAAACGCATGTGTTTCATTTGGTTTTGTGTGGGGTTTTTTTAATGACACATATGAATCCCATTGTCTTTGCAGCAAAATATATATGAAAGATCAAACAAAATTCAGAATGAAGTTATGTACTGGCTTTTTTCAGAGTATAAGGATGCCCACAGTGAGAAAAACCTCTTTGTCTTAAAGCTTTTTGCTTGTGTATCCATTGAGTGGGGATGTATAGAGATGAATAGTCTTACTCTAAATCAACCCTTTTGCATATTTCTGAACCAATTTGCAATTGTCACAGATAGGCCTGTATGTGGCAATATCTACTGTAAGTAAACCTAGAAACTCACCCATTTATCCTCATCATTAACATCATTTGGCCTTACTGCCAAATACATCTTGATTTGAGTCAAATACAAGAGTTGCATGGAGTCATAGGACTTCATATGCTGGAGATGAAATATGAACACAAAATATAACAAAATAACTCCACAATTCTGTGTACATAAGCTTCAAAGTGGATCCCTATGCAAAGTAGGATACATTCACTTCTGTGAACGTACATTAACTATGGAAGCATCTCTCTAGTATTTGGAAATGTAGTTCAGCTGTATACACCATGGAAGTCATTTGTAGTTTCTGGTTTTAGTCCCTCTTCATCTGTTTCCTTTTCAGTTCTCATGAGACTGAGCTAACTCCATGGTTCAATTCCCTTCTGATTTCTTAGACCTAGAGACACAATTCCTTCCCCATAGTGCTTTAAGAGGTTATGGTTTTGAGGGTAGTTCCACATCCCTCAAAACCCAAGACCTCAGATCTACCTCAGACCTTTGATTTTGAAGTACTTCATCAAAATGAAAAAATTCAAGATAGTATTCTTGATCTCTCTTAAACTTAACATAAATCCTGTTGTCTGATGAATACTCAGTCTAATTCTTTCTTTAATGTACAATACATTTAAGAGACCAGAAGTAAATTATTGCTCCATGGGTCCACTCCACTACTCTCCTGCCAAAATGTTGCAACTTTCAGATCATTTACAGGATGTGTGAGAGCATACATCTCTACATCTAGGGAAAAATTCAAGACACTATCAGAGAATCTATCTGCTGTAGCTAAAATAATAAAAAATCATTTGATCAAGACTCACTTAGAGACCACTAAGCAATGAAACTTTTTGTTTAAAGAACATATGAAATTACACACAACTACTTGGGAATCCCTCCCAACCTGAGTCCATAACCTTGCCTCTCATTTTTTGCTGCTAAAAAAAGTGTTCTCAGTAGTGACTATATTTTTGTAGGATGAAGTCTCATGACTACATCTATTTTGGTAAACAGGAAACAGACAGGGCATATTTCACAACTTTAATGAGTGCACTCTTGCCTGCTTCTGACCCAGGTTGTGCTGAAGCCCAGTTCATGCCAGAGACCCTTCCTGCAAAGCAGTCTGACATTTCTGTTTAGTGAGAGCAATTGAGTTTGGGCTTGTGGAAGGAATCAAAGCCATACCAGCTGGCCTTTAGTACAGAGAATGATCCTTGGCTTCCTTTCATTGGTAGTGTAGGCACTGCCTTTCAGAAAACATCAAAATATTTATTAGAGGTTATATCAGATTTATGGTTTCAAACAACTTGTTTATCCATTTTCTTTCCAAAAACCTAATAGCGGTATGCATTAGCCGAGAATGCATTATGTTCTCCAGATGAGTACACAGATTGCATTCATGGCAATACCAGCCCCACCTATGTTTTTCATAATAGAAAGCGTTGTAGATTGTGTTCAGCAGACTTGATTACAGCAATTGAATTGGCTTATCCTAAACTCCTGTGTTTAGGTGACTCACTCCCTAGTTGTACCAATTTCTCTCCTTGCACAGGGGGAGTCACTTAGATATTGTACATCCAGCTAGACACAGCTCAGTTTCAATGAAATCCCCCCATTGTTGTGATGGTATAAATCTTCTGCAGCAATTTAGCAAGGGTGCAACTGTTTCCTCAGCGGGCCAGGATTTGATGCTTAGTGGTACTGTGATGTTGTTCCACTTACTTGCTCAAAGCAACCTACAGCAGTTTATCAGAATGAGTGGGGTGAGTAAAAATCTCCTTCTATGCCCTGTTAGAAGTTGTTCAGAACAAAGAGGCTTCTGTGCTCCCTGTATGTGAGGCACCTTGTTAAAATTCTCTTCAATAATTGCAGCTATTACTAATTAAACTTCCTTACCATCAAAGGTAAATTTCCTTACCACATAAATCAACCACACAATAATGGTTCTATGTAAAATACTTGATCAAGCCTCTGAACACACTTTAATGAATTGCAACTGAAAAGTGACAGGTCAACAACTTTCCTCTGATCAAATTCTAAACCAACTAAACCAGGCAAACAGCAACATCTATGTCATACCTACAGCTTTCAATCAACCAACAGTCTTGAATACAGTATCTGATGAATTCAGATTCTGTCAAAGACATGACCATATGCAAATGGCCTTAGTATCAGCCTTATTCCTCTGTAAGACTTGCACCTTTCCTCTCAAATGTCGCTCAGATGTGCTACAGTGCACAGCACGATGAACCAGCAATTCTGGTGATATTTCTTGCTCATGTTACATTTTATCATCTTTGATGGTTGTTATAGCCCCTTTCTGTCATTTTCTTGTTTATTTTTGTTCACTGTTCCTGAAGATCAAAATATGTGAGTTTGCTATAGTAAACCAGTTCTGCAGAGTGTCAGAGTCACAGCTGCCTGGAAATGGCATACTTTTTAGGTTAACATTAAATTTGGCCGTGACTGTTCTGTGTCTGGCCACTGGGTCTCTTAGCCTCAAGCACCATCATTCTCCTAATTTATATTCCCTCTGTATTTATTTTTTACTCTCTGTCCTGATCTATTGCATATGGCTGATATGAGGGAAGTTCCCTCCCTCAAGAAAACTAAGAATAAACTAAGATCTGGAAAACCAGAATAGTTTGAATATCTCAATGTAGTTTATCAAACTCTGCTTAAAAGCTGAGCAGTGGAATAAGCAAATGCAGATGAGTAAGATTTCTCTTTTTTTCATTTGAACTTGTATCTTTTCCCATTTGACAGAAATAAAGGCAGTTGATCTGGTTTCTTGGCTGCAAAACATGTAGAGTATCTCAATCTCCTCTGTTACCCATTTTGTGTGGTGCCAGTGTCTACATCTTCATTGGATTTACATAAACAAAATCATAGAGTCCTAGAATAGTTTGGGTTGGAAGGGACCTTAAAGATCATGTAGTTCCAACCCCCCTGCCATAGGCAGAGACACCTCCCACTGGATCAGGTTGCTCAGTGCCTTGTCCAGCCTGGCCTTAAACACCTCCAGAGAGGGGGCATCCACAACCTCTCTGAGCAACCTGTTCCAGTGTTTCACCACCCTCACTGTAAAGAATTTCTTTAGTAATATTGTCTTGATTTAAGGATATGGCATATAGACAAGCACCATTTTAAGTTTACAGGGAAGCATCTGTTCTCAGCTTGACTCTGTATAAGAAAGCAGAGGTTGAGAAATTATCTAGTGAGAAAATTCTTTGAAGATGTACAGACTGGCATAACATTACTGAATGAAAGCATAGATCCTGTGAAGTGTATGTCAACATTGCTGCTAATTTCCATTAGCCCAGAGCCACTTCCAATGTTCCAACAGAACAAAGGATTTATGGTTTGGGACATTTTTCCAATAATAAAAGCTGAGTTTTAGCAGCACAGACAAAGTCATACCAACAGGTGAGAAAGAAGTCAGAGCAATTCAGTAGATGGGAAATGTATACACAGCAGATGAGAGGCTTTTTCATAGAGACATGTTAGAGCCTTTTCAGTGTATGCTGTAGGTAAGTAGCCTTCTTCTTCTTATGTTTGGATACAGTAGGTGTGTTTTGGCAAGAGAAGCACCAAATAGTCCAATATACTAACTGACAGAGCTGCTGAAATCAACACCAATTATTTCTGGAAAGCAAACAATCTTGTGAGATGACAGATACAGCAGGCATCACAATGATACTGATCTGATCTCCACCCATCCATTCAGTGTAACTACAAAATAAAAAAAAGGAGAAAACAAAAACAAATAGACTGCAAGAGCTATGGGCTTTCTTCTTTAGTACAGTGCCAGCTGACAGACCCCTGCAAGAGAATAAAAGAAATTGTTTGTAGTTTTAAAAATATTTTCCAGTTTTGAAGTCACTCACAAATTTCCTAAAAGGAGAAGAAAGAGAGAGGAGAACAGATTAGGCAAACCAAAAAAAAAAAAAAGAAAATCCTCCACTTATAGTGAGAAGAAATAATATTCCAGGAAATATTATGTCTTGAGATTTTTGCTTGAGAGTATTCTGCGGCAGTAACTTCTGCAACAAGCTTAATGATAAATCAACAGGATTTTCAACATAGAGCTGTGCTCTCTAGTCATAGGGGCAAATTTTAACTTACTTTTGAGAGATGGGGTAGTTCCTGTAACCCACCTTTCCCTCAGAATTCTACTCTGACAGTACTTCCCTGCCAGCCTGTCAGCCAATGCTGGTCTGATGAAGATTTAAAGAGGAAGTGCTTCAGCAAGGGCATGAATAGTTCCAGCTCATCTGAGACACCAAATAGTCAGGCCTGATGTACAGATGTTTTAAAACCAACAGCAGTTTCATAGCATACGTAGCAAAGTCCCAGTTCTCTCATGCTGTCTCAGCTTTGACCAGCTAATTTTCCTCAATGCTCAAATTCTAAATGCCCAGGTTCATCTTAAGCAACAACCAGAAGTAATGTCACTGATTGGAAAAAGCCCCATCAAAGGTCTCATGCTCCCAATGAGAAATACCTCCAGTTCTGTCAAGTGGTTGACTGGAAATGCAGCAGAACTTACATTAAAAAAGCATCTGAATTAACGGGTCCTCCTCGTTTTGTCTCAGCCCACATGGTCACTGAAATCAACCAAAACATCCAAGAGACAGGGAACAAACAATGTGCTGTAAGCAAGCTTACTTGCTTTATTCCTGCCAGAAACCTGGCTAAACTGTTTCCCTTGGACTGAATTTGAGTGATACTGTGCTCAAAGAGGAGACTGCATTCTTAACATCACACTTGCTTCAATTGTATTATCAGTAGGCTGTAGATTAGCTCTTGGACCCTGCTTGAGCAGTGCACACAACAGGCCATTGCAACAAGTGATTTCAAGGCTGTCTAAAACCAAGGGACTGGATGTATTTTTCCTCATGTGCAGCATGTACTCAGCCTGGCACAACATGAGACCTGCTGCTGTTACTGCCAGCACCCACCTTGCTTCTAAAATGTTCTTGCAGTTTCTCAGATTTCTCTTCAATAGTTCAATTTTTCCACTCCAAGGAACAGAAAATGATCAAGGAAATTGTATCTCTTTGAAAATAGATACAGTTAGTCTCTTAGAGAGGAAAAAAGCATTCATCGGGACTCATTCTGTGCAGAGGAAAAGACTGGGCTTCACGCCAGAAAGACTGGGCTTCATGCCAGAGTGCTATTAATTCTACCTGGAAACAGATTAAATTCTAGGTCACCATTCTGGACGTGGAAACCTTTTGCTCCTTCCACATTTTCAGCAGGGCTGTGGAGTTTTTGGCAGTGTTTTCAGCATTGTGCTTTATGAAGCAGCATTAAATACTGCACAGTTACAGTCAGAAAACACCTCAGAGTCCCCTAGTGTCGGTTAGTTACTTCCTCCGGAAAGTCATAGGCAGATGCATAAGAGCAGCTCTCCAGTAATCTATTTATTAACAGGTACACTATTAGGAAGGAAAGAAGTTTATGTTAATAGGAAGTCGCCTTCAAAATTGTTCGTCCAATGTTTTCTGTCTGCCTCTGGCCCCGCTCTCACCTCTCACTTTTCACCCACATTTGTTGGATAATTAGAGGTTCAAACGATGCATGAAGGACCTCTGCTTCTAGTGACTCATAGCTTCAGGGATTATCCAAGATTACCAGAAGGCTTATGAGTCACTTATGATTCACTTATGATTCCAGAAGAGAAGCTGTGCATAACACATGGGTGTTCAGAGCTCCTATAGGATTAAAATTACAGGGTCTGTTGACAGTAATGATAAATTACAGAAAGACAGGTTGCTCACTGGTATAAAATCTTGGGCAGCTTCAATTAAGTCAGTGGAGTTTTGCCAAATTATACCAGGTTGATTATCTAGCCAATTGCAAACAACTGTTGCACAATGGCTTTATTTTCCTTTTCACTATAATAATCCAGTTTCTTTTTCACTGCTCATCTCTCAAGGTGCTTGAGGCCAAAGACAGCTTTACCCCCAAGACTTATGTCACCAGACTCATGAATTTATACAAACACAAGTCTGAATCCAAGGCTATACTTACCTGGACATATTTTCTGTTGAATTCTGTTTTGACATAGGACCAAAAACCACACATTTGTATTCAACTCTTACCTTATAGTACACAAAACCACTTTAGATCAGGGAATTACAAAAATCACAGAAACTCAGGGATTGGAAGGGAGCTCAAAAGATCATCTAGACCAGGGATTGGAAGGGAGCTCAAAAGATCATCTAGACCAGGAACACCTAGATCAGGACACACAGGAACATATCCAGGCAGGTTTTGAATGCCTCCAGAGAAGGAGACTCCACAACATCCTTGGACAGCCTGTTCCAGTGTTCTGTCACCCTCATTGTGAAAAAGTTTTTTCTTATATTTCTGTGGAACCTCCTATGTTCCAGCTTGCACCCATTGCCCCTTGTCCTATCACTGAGATGTCCTCCTGACACTCACCCTTTGCATATTTATAAATATTAATGAGGTCACCCCTCGGTCTCCTCCAAGCTGAAGAGACCCAGCTCCCTCAGTCTTTCCTCATAAGGGAGATGTTCCAATCCCTTTATCATCTTTGTGGCTGTGTGGTGGACTTTCTCAAGCAGTTCCCTGTCTTTCTTGAACCAAGGGCCCCAGAACAAGACATAGATGTGGTTTCACCAGGGCAGAGTAGAGGGGAAGGAGAACCTCTCTTCACCTACTAACCGTGCCCCAGATCATAGATTATTTTCTCCTGCTAAGAAGACATTTTTATTTCTAGCTCCACCATTAGTGGGTAATAAAGCTTACTAACTGGAAGAAATCAGTTATACTCACTGCACTTGAAAACATGAAAACCTGAGGAGAAAACAGTGTTTGCAAGAAGATATTGGAGTAAAATAGTGTGAAATTATATAGCTTGGCTGAGAAATGCACTGGCACAGCCCTGCGCTCTTCTCAGGGAGAGAGAAACATTCTGCCTCGGTCTCATTTTAGGGAGGCTGTGAATTGAAACAAATTAAAATACTCCTACTGGCCTCAGCTTACAAGCTGGAGACTTCTACACAAGCAATTTGGAGGTGCATTTAGGATTTGAGAATGAATTCATCTCCCAGCTGAGTTGAACCAAAAACCCTTTGGAGATGGCAGTGTACACACAGAACACATGCATAGACGCATCATTTGATCCTGCTGCCACTTCTGTACTGCATCTAACATGCTTCAGATCAGCATGGAGGCTATTATGTTGGACTAATCTCCCTCTAAGGACAACCAGGACATGGATGTATTTTGCCTCATTTCAAGTATCCTAACACGTTGTGTGCTTTAATGAGAAGAGGCATGGTATGCCAGATCTACACCAGATGAGAGCTTTCCTCAAGGGAAAGCCGTTTGGCCCTTCCTTGTGTTTTTCTTGGACATTTTGCAAGTCTCCAGTTAACTTAGGAGCCAAAGGCCCATTTAAAAACTAACTCACTAACTAACTCACCATGTAAAGGAACACGGCGCACAGATAACAAGCTATGGTGTGGAAAAAAGCAGCTCCAGTCTGCAATCAGGTCACCAAAGGGCAGCTGAGCTGAAAAGCTGAGCTGTACAGCAGAGATGGGATGCCCAGACTCCTGCTACTGGAAGTAGTGTAATTATCTCTTCAGCTGGAAGACAGAGACAG
>VZTY01020525.1:0-17927 GCA_013400935.1 Turnix velox
TGCTTCTGCAGTTGTGTGAGCTACGGGGAAAGGGAAGGAGCTGTATGATTGTTACTCTTTTTGAAATTTGTCCCAGCCTATGGTAGGGGGGTTGGAACTTGATGATCTTTAAGGTCCCTTCCAACCCAAACTATTCTATGATTTCTAAGTTGTTTGTAAGATGTTTAACCTAAATCTCTGCAGAGGGCTGTGTTTTTAATTTTGCTTCACTTCTGTTTTTCTACAGGATGATGTTTCATCCCCTGGTGATCTAGTAATAGCAGATGGAGGTAAATACATAAAACATCACATATTTCAATTTGTTCTGAACAGTTTCCTTCTCCTAATTCTTTGCTAAAACATACTGAGACTGCCCCCATAAGCACCAGCAATGATTTAACTTCTTTTTTCCCCTCTGTTTAACATAGATGGACAAATGATGGAAGGAGACAAAATCTACTGGCCCACTCAGTCTGCCTTAACAACGCGCCTGCGCCGCCTCATTACAGCTTATCAAAGAACAAGTAAAAACAGGCAGGCCCAGCAGATCCCACCAGCATTCCCACTACAAACCAGTGTGACACAACCTCCCTATGAAGAAGCAGCTCTCAATCCAAAGATGGCTGCTAAGATTGAGAGACAGCAAAGGTATGGGGAACTCTCTCTCCCTCCAAGTTTAATCTTTAAATCATCTTTCCCAGAGCTGCTGGACCCACCCACAATGCTTTGAGAAGAAGAGGAAAGCAGAGCACGCTGGAAATGTCTGCATGCAGTGGCTGTGTGTTCCTGGGAGCTGCAGAAGTGGGGCAGGAACTGACAAGCAGCCTTTGCATATCTGTGCTCTGCATGCTTAATTACAGAAAATACTGAAGTTGAGATATGTTGGTGAAACATTGGAAGAGGTTGCCCAGAGAGGCTGTGGATGCCCCCTCTCTGGAGGTGTTTAAGGCACTGACTGGATGAGGCACTGAGCAACCTGATGTAGTGGGAGGTGTCCCTACCTATGGAAGGGGGTTGGAACTCGGTGATCTCAAAGGTCCCTTCCAACCCAAACTATTCTGTGATTCTATTCAAATATTCAGGTTTCATACATCCTTAAGTCATAAATCAAGAATAAATAATAATTGTCAGCTATGAAATTATAAAGAAAATGACAGAATTTCCTGGTGTGTTTCATTTTGTTTCTTTTGTTTTGCTGATGAAGGTGGACAAGAAGAGAAGAAGCTGACTTCTACAGGGTTGTGTCCACCTTTGGTGTGGTGTTTGATCCCGAAAGGGGCCGCTTTGATTGGACCAAATTCCGGGCGATGGCCAGGCTGCACAAGAAGACTGATGAGAGCCTGGAGAAGTACTTGTATGCCTTCATGTCTATGTGCCGGAGGGTCTGTCGTCTCCCCTCAAAAGAAGGTGAATGTGTATATTTTTACTTCAATTTTTCTTGAAAAAGTTTTTCTTTGATGCCTTCCAAAGTATAGAGAAGGAAATAAGGGGAAAGTGAGAGCTTATAACGAAGAGATACTGTAATATTGAGCAGTTAATATGTATTGATTTTCAGGTTTGGGGTTTTTTTTTGCCTGATTATGATAATCTTTGTTTTGTTTTCATGCAGAACTGGTAGACCCAAACATCTTTATCCAGCCCATCACAGAGGAACGTGCTTCTCGGACTTTGTATCGCATCGAGCTTCTGCGCAAAGTGCGAGAGCAGGCTCTGAGGCACCCCCAGCTGTTTGAGCGCCTGAAGCTGTGCCAGCCAAACCCAGACCTGCCTGTCTGGTGGGAGTGTGGGACACACGACAGGGATTTACTCATTGGAGCTGCCAAACACGGAGTTAGTAGGACAGATTATCATATTCTTCGTGATCCCGAACTCTCCTTTATGTCTGCCCAGAGGAACTATAATCAGAACAAAGTGGCACTTTCGAGGACTTCTACTCCACTCTTGCACCAGTACCAGATGGCATTGGCTGCTTCTCCTCTTACCCCTCAGTCCAGATTGTCAGATGCTAAAATGAATGCGTTTGAGGATGCAAAAGCTAAGAGTGAAAATATGAAAGAGGACCCTCAGTCTTCAGAAGAGGAGTCGATGTCTACAGAGGAGACGCAGACAGTCATGAAATCTGAACCTTTGAGTCCCAAAAATGGGACAGCAATTCAAAACACAGAGCACAAGCTCAGTGTGAAGAGTGAAACAGACAGGCGTATGGTAGCAGCAAGGACAGAGCCTCTTACTCCTAACACAGCTTCCAAAAAGCAGAGAGTCGGCAAAAGGGGGTCTGACTCCAGCTCTGACTCAGATTCTGACTCAGATAGATCATCCTGTTCTTCCAGGTCATCATCTTCATCCTCCTCATCCTCCTCATCTTGTTCACACTCTCGATCGGGCTCTAGCTCTTCATCATCTTCATCTTGTTCTTCAGCATCTTCATCTTCCTCATCATCATCCTCATCTTCGTCGTCGTCATCGTCATCATCGTCTGAAGAGAGTGATAGTGATGAAGAGGAGGCACAAAAACGTGGTATGTGTGTAGTCTTATTTCTGCATTCCTACTCTTAAAATGAACAAGTGTTTTCTTCGTGGAAAAATGCCAAATCACTGCTCCTCATCCTGTTGCTCTGTCAAACAGCCCCTTCCCAGCTTTCCTGTAGCCCCTGCAGGTACTGGAAGTTGCTGTGAGGTCTCCCCACAGACTTCTGCAGGCTGAACATCCCCAGCTCTCTCAAGATTTATTGTCTTTCCCTACACAATCTTGCTTTGCATCTGGTTCATGTGTGGGAGGGGATTTGAATGGTTAATGTTTCCTGGAAATACACTGTGCATGTATGGTCTGCTGCTGTTTCTTTTTCTTCCTGAATAGTTTCCTTTGCTTTCCCTGTTTTGTTTTTCCACTCTTGCTTACCTCTCTCTGTAGCTTTCTCATTGTGTTTCCTTCTGCCTGAGCTGCAGCGTAATACACACTGCTTTTTCTTCTCAGCTGGGGGTGGCCAAGCAGTGTACCTGCACTTATAATTTTCAAACACTTAAAAACACACCCCTGCTTAGAAAAGACTGAAGTAATTACAGAGTTTATGGCCTCAGAGACACTTCTGAAAGCTTCAAAGTAGAAGCTGAAACCTGTGGTCAGGGAACTGATATAAGAGTTTTTAATACACCAGCATATGGCTATTTAATTTATTCCTTTATTTCCCTCACTATAAAGTGTCATTTAGTCTTGCCTTCTTGAAATTCGGAGCATGGAGATGTTTTTGTGCTGTGTGATAACAAATGGTGATAGAAAAAGGAAGAGGATGAAGTTAGCTGGTGGGATTACAGCTGGAGTAAACAAGCTAATTTTTTTTTCATACCTCGAGGGGAAAAAGGAATTGTGCTTGTTGATCAGACAAATCCTCTTGTCTGTGGAAGTGACAAGTGGAAACCATAGGATTAATTTACTGGGAAATGATTGCTGGGCAAGTAAAGTGTCACTTAAAGAAAATGATTAAGATGCTGTTGCCAGTAGTAGTGGAAGGGCATTTTCAGAAGCAATAGTTGCATGCAAACATTAAAGCAGTGAGAGAGGAGTGCTTGTAAGAGACATTTAGATGGAGGTGCTAGATGCTGTAGCATAGGATTCAGGTCTGATAAGTTGCTTTCTGCCTGCTTGGTCCATTTGGACAAGTACTTGTGCCATCCTCAGGCTGCAGTTTTGTCAGATCAGTCAGCGCTTCCTTTTGTGCCTGCTTTGCTGTAACTGGGTGTTGAGCTTGAAAAGACTGGTAAATGCTGGAGAATTCTGTTCGTTTCATCTGCATTTAATTTTAAGCCTGGGTTTTATTTACAACAATTACCTTTGGCCTGCTTTTCACATTGGAAGTATCTTTGGAGGGAGAGCTGAGTTGTGTTAGATGACTCCATGTGTTGCTATTGTTAAGGGCAAACCCTAATTCTGTGGGATTGCCCCCCCAGTGCTCTCACTGGCTGTGCTGATGTGGCAGTTACTTTTCAGGCAGCAGATAGCACCTTTTTTAAAGTTTCAGAGGGTTTCCCCCATGTTATTGTGAAACTCCCATAGACAAAAGTAAAATAATGAGGGGGTGGGGGAAGGTGTAAAGAACATAGGATCCTCTGTGATTTAAATTTTAAAGAACAAATGATGCTCAAGGTGTGGAACATAGTACCCAGCAGATATGTTAAATTCTAGTGGCAGTCACCTTTCATTTTAATTTAATTATCTTTTTTTCATGTGGGTTTACAAAGAAAATAGATTAAAGTAATTAAGGATAGTCTGTCAGATTATTCTCATTCCAAGTAGCCACATGTTTGAGGTGTTGAGCTATTGAAGCTGGTGAATCTATGTGGCATTCACACTCTCAAAAAAGGATCAGCAGTCATCCTGAAAAATCAGGTTGAGTTAATGGTTGAGTTTAATTTTGTGTTTGGGCTTTCTCTGAAGGTTGTTCTGTGCATTCTGCTCATCTGGAGCTCTTACAAGTGAATGTTTAACTTCTTTAGGACATCGTATGACATTTATTGGTGGGTTTATTTAGCAGAAGGAACCCCGCACATCAAGGCGTATGACGAGGAGAGCATGGCCTCTCTCAGCACAACACACGATGAGACACAGGACAGCTTCCAGATGAACAATGGGACACCAAATTCCAGTTATCTCCTGCAAGGTGGATACATGTTGGCTGCATCCTACTGGCCAAAGGCAAGTGTCTAATACTGCTTTGAAGACCAAAGTGATGTTAGTATTCAGTGGACTATGTTAAAAACATACTTGTAATCTGTGTGTGTGAAGTCAGATCAGTGTTTGCTATCAAAAGAATGTGAACAAGAAGGAATAACAGATTTGAGAAGCTAAAATGAGACATAAAAGTCTGTAGGTTTAGTTTTATAAATGCTGTTTACCAGATACTGCTACTAATGAGATGAAGCCAGACCTACAGTTATAGCATCACTAGTTACCTTGTCTTTCCTTTAAAAATCAGTGAGAGGATGGGTTTTTTACAGGTGGTGAAAATAGACAGAGGCATATTTCCCAAAACATACACAGGCAATCAGTACAAATCCATGACCTCAAGTATTTTTAAGTCTGGTGATCTTACTCCTCGAAGATAAGAAATGCATTCTCACAAAAATATTTTCTCCTGTGGGATTTTTTTTTTGTTTCTTTTTAGGATCGAGTCATGATCAATCGACTTGACAGTATTTGTCAGACAGTGTTGAAAGGGAAATGGCCCTCTGCCCGCAGGACCTACGACAGCAGCACGGTGGCATCTTTCTACACCACCAAACTCCTGGACAGCCCGAGAGGGACCGCGGAGTGCGCTGAGCCCGGCGCTCCCTCCCTCCCTCTCCCTAAAGAAGAACCCGAGCAGTCGGCCCAGCTGTCAAAGGTGAAGAAGCATGTACGAGAAAAGGAGTTTACAGTGAAAATCAATGACGTATGTTTATTTTTATTGCCCTAGGACCTGATTATTGCGATTGTGGTGTGCGGCATGCTTTACCTGCAAGTTGGCTGCCTGCTCTCACTCTCACTCCCTTCACACCCTTGTTTGTGGGTATTTGGGTCTGCTGCTTCTGGGAGTTAACTGTTTTCTTGGGGTTTGGAGGGTTTAGTTTGGGTTTTGGTGGGGTTTGGTTTTTTTTCTTAATTATGATTTATTTGCATATGACACTGAATCATAGGATCATAAAATAGTTCAGGTTGGAAGGGACCTTAAAGATCATCAAGTTCCAACCCCCCTTCATACACCTCCCACTACATCAGGCTGCTCAGTGCCTTGTCTAACTTGGCCTTAAACCCCTCCAGAGAGGGGGCATCCACAGCCTCTCTGGGCAACCTCTTCCAATCTCTCACCATCCTCACCATAAAGAATTTCTTTCTTCTTATATCAAGCCTGAATCTCCCCTCTTCCAATTTACATCCATATTTTCTAGTCCTCCCATCACATATCTTATTAAAAAATCCTCCCCCAGCCTTTCTGTAGCCCCCTTTAGGTATTGATAAGTTACTCTGAGATGCCCCCCTGAGCCTTCTCTTCTCCCCAACTCCTTCTGCCTGTCTTCATAAGGTAGTTGCTCCAGCCCTTTGATCATCTTTGTGGCCTCCTCTGGACCTGCTCCAACAGCTCAAAAGGAATCTTTAGGACAAAAAGGGCCCTCCTACTCCATAGAGGGAGCAGTAAAATTCCCATAGTGTGTTCTTGTGTAAGGGAAAGGCCCCTGAAGATGGAGATTTGTATCTTCTGATCTCTCAGAGTGGAGGGTGATGTGTTCAGCTCTTTTGAGATAAAATAGATGGAACTTCATCAGATGCCTCAAAGATAGAATAGGAACATTAGTGTCTTCCACCTCCTGTGGAGGAAGGAGAAGGGGAAAGTGTAGGAGAAGAGATTTCCTGTGTTTAGGAGGAGCTTGGGCTGTAGCTTCCACTTACAGTGATGTTGCCCTCACAAAGGTGTAAGAAGGAGAAGAGGGAGAACATGGGGATAGATATTGGTCCCACCAAATAAATGGAAGTTTTGCCCTTCTGACACTTCTTCAGACAGCCTGGTTTATGCTGTTTCTAAGAAATTCAGGTAGTTAAAAAAAAAGGTATTTCTTTTTGTAAACATTTCATTATGTCCTATCCAGCAAGCACCTTGGGGCCTTTTTAGAATGCTTCTTGGTCAGTATCCCAGTTTAAATGGGGGCTGGAAGCTTTAAACATTATACTTGTAGTTTGAGACCTGTTGGTAACACATAAACACATATGAAAACTTGTTGTGATTAGGTTTGGCTTTTCTTTAGCACTGGATTAAGGAGGTAGGCAGTTCCTCAGTGTCTGGATTTTTCAGTTGAGATAGATAATTAAAAATGTACAATCATAGAAGCCACTCCATAAAATACCTGTTCAGATTTTTTTTTTCCCCTGGAGAAGACAGACTCATTTTAAAGTTTAATGAAATGTTTGCATTCTTCCTCATCTGTTGTAGAGTAACTGCTTGTTATGTGAGAATCCTGTTTAAGAAGTAGTCATTTCTGCTTCAGAAAGAGGCACTTCTAACCCTGGCATTTATTTAACAGGAAGGTGGTTTGAAATTGACTTTTCAGAAGCAGGGACTGTCTCAGAAAAGGCCATTTGAAAGTGATGAAGGTGCACTGGGACAGCAGCAATACCTGGCTCGGCTCCGTGAGCTCCAGAGTGCTTCAGAAACCAGCCTTGTCAGCTTCCCAAAATCACTGCCTGAATCAGGTACGTGAAATGTCACAGGTCATAAGATCAAATCCTACCTCCTGGGTTCTTCTGTTGATCTCAATGTATAAGCAGTGGGGATGTTTACAGTATTATTTGTTAGAACAAGTAGAGCTGTAGTCTGGAGGGATTTTATGCAGGTCACTTTCTGTAACCTTGATTTATTAGAAGGATGACATTAGGCATTCTAAACATCTCCACAATATGATTTCAATAATTATGAAGTGCATCACTCTACACTGACAGTGATGGCTTTAAATCAGAGCTTACTGTTTGTACATCAGAACTGCTGAATACTCCTAGGTTTATGTTGGTATCAGTTTCCACTCTTCATATTTCCTCTCATCCAAAGAAATAGTAGTGGACAACAACCTGGAAACAAGTTTTGGCTTATAGGCAGAAAATTACATCATATTTTCATTAAAAGACACTCCAATTGGTGACAAAAATTACCCTGGAGTGACAAAAATTATCATAAAGTGAGGTAATTGTAAAATATATTTTTAAATTTTAAAAAAAAATTAAATGTTTAAATTATTTAAATTTTTTTTAATATTTGAAGTTATTAGAATTGGTGCTTGATTTTAGGCTAGCTTCTGATTAAATGACTTGGATTCATTGAGATGCATGTGTCTGTGGATGGTAACATTACCTACAAAAAAATACTGCCCTTCTTCACTTGTATTTTGTACTTCTTGCCCTCTTGCAACATAACATGAAGGTCTTGTAATGTTATTTAGGGATGTCTGCCTCTGAGTGTGTGTGTGATGTCAGCAGTTTGTAACAGCTCTGTTCCTCTACAGATGATACATTTGGAGGGGGTAGGAAACAGTAAGAGGAAACTTTGATAATAGAGTGGGTTTTCAGAGTGTTTTAAACAATCATAAAACAACAGGCAATTTCTGCCAATGTTACATGTAGAAACAGGATGCACTTGCGCTGTTACAACTGATTTTATTTCTGGGTTTATGTCTTGTTATAAGCAGCTTGAGCATCTGACACTAATTTTATTGCATCATTTGTTAGGTACTTCCAGTCACTTAACAGCCAGTGCAAATGGAGTCATGGTGGACAGTCAGCCTGCAGTCAAAAAGAGACGAGGAAGAAGGAAGAACGTAGAGGGAGTTGATGTCCTCTTTATGAGTAGGAATAAGCAGCCTAATCACGTAAGTAAACTTGATTTTATATCCAGGAATGAGGTCCAAATTACTAATAATCCCTTAGCTGAGCATGAGCAGCTGTAAAATTCTAGAACTTTTATTATTGGGAACTGTTGGGTTGAGTTTTCTGAAGCTGTTCACTGATGGCTTATTGCTACCCAAATGAGAACTGGTAGAGTTTTACTCAGTATTAGATACAGTCAATATTGATAAACTGATTAGGAATGGTTAATTCTAATTTTGATGAACTGTAAATGACAATGTCTTGTTAAGAGCTTGATATTTAGAATCATAGAATCATTTTACTAGCAACTTTGTCTGTCACACTTTCCTGTAGCATCTGTTAGGGAACCTGATTGTACAGTGGCTTAAATGTCATTATCTATGACATGAGACATATCCCTGAGTCCTTGAGTGTGTGCAGGGCTGCAGCCTTCATTGTGTCATACACAGAGTGATTGTGATGCCTTGTTTTCTATGAAGAACTCGGGCAAATGTTTTTTAATTTCTCCAGGTGAATACAGGTATCAACTCCTGCCAAACTGCTGCAGGAATAAACCCAGCACTCACTTACACCCAGTCCCAGGGCATGCTGGATGCAGAGAGTCCTGTTCCTGTCATTAACCTCAAAGATGGAACAAGGCTGGCAGGTGATGATGCCCCCAAAAGGAAAGATTTGGAAAGGTGGCTCAGAGAACATCCTGGTTATGTTGAAGATTTGGGAGCTTGTATTCCTGTGAGTATTGGCTTCAGTTCTGTTTTAGCTGAAGAGTGACTAAAACATTAATTATTAAATGCATTTGAATTTGTATTCCATGTCATTTGGAATTGCTCTGTATTTTTTTTGGTTTAGGAAGAGGAAAATGTCTGTTTTTCATAATTGGAGCTCTTCAAGCCTTGCTTTTCCCTCACAAATGAAGCTGTTGAGAAAAGCCATCCTAAACAAAGACATTTGATCATTGTCATGTATCACTCTGGGTTACAAAAAAACTATCTAAGGAAACTTGTATTACCATGATAATGTTGATGAGAGCTGAAATTGTGTAAAATTAGGTGGTGTGCAAGAGGATGAAAGATTGTATTGTGGGAGGTATCTCATAACCACATTATGGTGCTGGGTGATGATGTCAGAGGGGTTTCATTGTTCTCATCTTACCTGTAAATTTGAGATTTGGTACTGTTGAACAAAACCTAAGAATGTCTGGAATAATAACACCTCTAAAGATGCTGTAATACAAAACAGCAGCAGCATTTCTCAAAGCATGTTTGGAAACTGAAAAATTATTGAAACAAGTAGCATCAGGATTTCGTACTGTCTGCTGTGCTTCTTTATGAAATTATTGTGACTGGTAAATTAGCATTGTTAATAAAATATATCTGAAATAAAAACTGACTTCAAATGAATGCCTGATCAAGAGAATGCAGAGGTTTCATGCTATTTTTAGAAGTTGTACCAATGGCTTTTAAATTCCTTTCTGGCAGAGGATGCAGCTGCACGATGGGAGGCCCAAACAAAAAAGACACCGTTGTCGGAACCCCAATAAATTGGACATTAATAGTTTGACTGGTGAAGAACGTGTTCAGCTCATCAATAGAAGGAATGCAAGAAAGGTAATTCGTGCTTCTGTCCCCATTCCTGTTCCCCAAATGAGAATTTACCTGAAGTAAAGAACTCTGACATTTACACTTGCTGAAATGCTGGGTACAAATGGAAGGGTTTTTGGTTTTAGGGTTTGGCAAAGAGCAAGAAAGTCTGTGCCAATCTTCTAGTAAATGTTTTGCAGCTGTGAAAATACAGCTAGAAACTTCTGTTCAGGTAGAACTGAACACACTGTATTGCAGTAATTCTGCCACTGGCAAAAACAAAGGTGTCACCACTAAAATACTTGTTCTGGTTTAAGTAGCAACTTTAAAGTTCTGTGTCCACCTTCCCATTACAACTTCTGACATAATTAAAATTGTATTAGTAGTGCATCCTGTCTATTGGGACTGCTGAAATCCTGTGTACTGGATTATTTCCCATTTTTTTCTGTTCTTCAGTTATCTGGTGTTTGATCTTTATGGTTCTCCTGTATCTACCTGTTAGAAATTATCCTGCTGGGCTAAACAGCAGTAAAATCCCAGCAGTGGAAAACCAATTGCTGAATTCAAGTTTTTTGGACGAGAGATCAGAGTTTAGGAAAATGAGAATGTCTTTGGGGAAGCAAGCAGAAGGTTAGACAGATGTATGGGATGGTTGATTATCAGTGTAGCTGGTTACCAGAGCAGTGTCCAGTCCATGAGTGGAGCAAAATGCTCTTGTGATGTTGCAGCTTTTCCTCTTGCTAGAGAGCACTTGCACAGAAAACAAGAAGTTTTTTTTTTTTTATGCTGCTGTATTAAGGTCAGAAGCTTCTTGCATCTGTAGAGGCAGATTAGAGTTTCCTTAAGCTCTTCAGTGCATTGAGGCAGCAGCTTTAGAGGAACCTGAATGGGCTCAGCAAGCACACCCTTGGCTTCTCTCAGCCTTGCCCTGAGGGATCTTTGACAATGATGGAGTAAGAGATTTGATGGTGACATCTGTTTCTAATAAATTTCCACAACATAGTTGAAACCCTCAACTGTTACTCTAACCTCAGATTTCCCATTAATAACCTGTCTTTAGCTCTCATTTTTGTTCAGCTATATGTTTAGTAGCCTAGAAAGTGTAAGTTGTAGCTTCCAGCAGAAACTGGAATTATTTTTCTTCATGGATCTGAATAACACTTGTGATAAATTTTAAAGTTTAGTTTGATTTTATTGGGATATGGTCTCTTAACTTGTCTTGAAAAAAATACAAGAAATCATTTCACAAAAGAATCAAGAGCCTCTTAATGGAAATAATTTTAGAAACTGACTGAAATACTACAACAGCATTTATTATGGGATGCAGATAAAGATTAATGAGATTGTAATTACAACCTTCTTTTTAAGGACTTATTGGACCCCCCTGTTCTCTGTTCATGTGGTTGCTCTTCCAGTCAATTCCATGTCTAAATAAACTCACATTAACAAAAGAATAACAGACGTAGAAGTGGCAAGTGTGAGTTCAATAGTTGAGTTTCAGTTTAGTCAGTTAAGGAGTATCCCAAAAATGGTGTCATACTCATTGATAATTTAAAGTGAGACTTTATTTACATTGTTTTCTAGAAAAGGCGGAGGATAAATTGTATGGGGTGTGCATGTTGCCTTTTTCTCTCTGAATGAAAAGTTTTTCCTGACTTGTATTTTCTGCTTCTCCAGGTGGGGGGTGCTTTTGCTCCCCCTCTGAAGGATTTATGCAGGTTCTTGAAAGAAAATCCAGAGTATGGAGTGGCTCCTGAGTGGGGAGAAGTTGTCAAACAGTCTGTGAGTATTTGCAGATTAAGATCATTGTGGGGTGAGAGTATTCTTAAAACTAAACAAGGCAACATGGGTAAAAAAGGCCATTTTTAAGAACTTTTGTCTTAGGTGTTTCAAAGAGAACACAGCTAGTGCCCTTTGCAGTCCTTTCCTCACCATTAGGTGGGGGGAAGGCTTATGAGTATAAGGTACTAATGTGTGAGCTCTAAAAAGAAATGCTCTGAATTTAAATTTCATTGAATTTGAGTCTTTACTGTTCATCCTGAAGTGCATGGATGAGGTGAAATGTGAGGATGCTTGAAAAAATTTAAAAAAGCTCTGAAATTGCTGGCTTGTGTGCAGTCCCTCTTCTATAATCTATGTTGTCTAGGTTTTTTTTAGTTGAACTTTCTAGTGGTTGGAATGTGGTAATGTTGCAGAGCAGTGCTGTTTTAGATCCTGTATTGAGACTGCTCAACTGGCTTGATCTGGGAACCTCTAAGGAGGAGTTGGCAGAAGTCCTGAACAGACAGGCTGTGTGAAATGGATGGACCTTTAGATGTTTGAAATGTGACAGCTTGGAGTCACCTGAGATTCCTGTGAGCTGTCTGGAGATCATAGAACCACACAGGGTTGGAGTTAGAATGGACTTTCAAAAGCCATTGAGTCCAACCCCCTGCAGTGACCGGGACATCCTGGACTAGATGAGGTTGCTCAGAGCTTCATCCAGCCTGGCCTTGGATGTGTCCAGGGATGGGGTCTCCACCACCTCTACAGGCAACCTGTTCCAGTGTCTCTCTGTTTGACACTGTCGCTGTGAGTTTGGGTCTTTTTCTTTTACTTTTTCTCACCAAATCCTAACAGCAGCTGTGTGTCTCTGGCAGGGATTTCTCCCAGAAGGGATGTTTGACCGAATTCTGACTGGCCCAGTTGTGCGTGAGGAGGTGAGCCGCAGAGGAAGACGCCCCAAGAGTGAGACAGCCAAGGCGACAGCAGCAGCAGCTGCCAGCACAGCCAGCGTGCCCCTCAGCCCCCTCCTCACCAATGGTTTGCTGCCAGGAGTGGACCTGCCTGCTCTCCAGGCCCTACAGCAGAACCTACAGAACCTGCAGTCGCTGCAGGTGACAGCAGGACTGATGGGGATGCCGGGGGCCAGCTTAGCTGCTGGAGGAGATGCCAAGAGTGTGGCCGCCATGTTCCCCATGCTGCTCTCGGGGATGGCCAGGTTACCAAACCTACTGGGCATAGGAGGGCTTCTGGCAAAGTCCACAGAATCCATCTCAGAAGATAAAAAGGGAAGCGAGGCGAAGGAGGTGGATATAAAGAAAGAAAGGACAGAAGAGCTAAGTATGGATACAGGTGGGGAAAACTCTGTTTCGAGTTCTCCTTCGACGTCCTCTGCTGCTGCAGCTGCCAATCCTCTCTCTCTTAACCCGTTACTTTTGTCCAACATACTTTACCCAGGGATGCTTCTCACTCCAAGCCTTAATCTTCATATCCCAGCTTTGTCTCAGTCCAATATATTTGATGTACAGAACAGTGAAAGCAATGACACAGGTTCAGCCAAGCCCACGGAAGGAAAGGAGGAAAATTCTAGGGGTATTGATCAGGAAGACAAAGGGGGAACAGAGCCAGGCTCTCACCACGAGAACAGCACAGATGAGGGTTCAGAGAAAGCAGATGCTTCATCTGGATCTGACAGTACATCGTCGTCATCTGAGGATTCAGACTCTAGCGATGAAGACTGACCCCAGACTCTGCACTTAAATTATAAACTGATTTTGAATTTATTCTTTAATTATTTCATTGTAAATAACCCAGTGTTGAGTGCATCATTGATTTACTGACCGAACATTTCAGTATTTGTTTAGAAGTGCAAACCTGCTTTCAGAGACGTTTTGCATGTAATAATTTCTTGAAGTTCATGAGTTTCTGAACTTGTATGTACTATCAAATACACCATGGTGTAAAATTACAACAAAAGGCATTATAATTTTGTTGGGGGGTTAATTTTATGAAAATAATGCTCGAGTAAGAGCTGTATATTTAATATATTTGCAGTGAACACAGAATACTTTATGCATATTATTGATTTAATTTGAATATAGTTTTACAGCCTCCTTGACACTTATAATTTACAGATCAAAACTCAGCAATAATTTGGGCAGCTAATGAATGTCATGAAAGCTGTAGAATCTACATCACCATCTATTGCTTTAATTACATGAAAATGCTCTAGTGTTGTGATGCACTGCTGTTTCCAATTCAGGTACAAGTGTGTTTAAAAGAAGATAATTTTTTTTTCCCAATCAGCCAATTAAACTGGCTACCTGTTACCTCAGCTGAGTTAGTTTAGGAAGTTTACATTGGTTTCTATTACTTGTTTTCAGGGTTTGTTTTGTTTTCTAAAGACATCCTGTATATCACATTCAAATCTGAGTTATTTGAGATAGGACTGTTTGTGGGGTTTCCTCCCCTTTCCCCTTATTACAGCTGTTCTCTTTGACAGCAGTCAGGGGAAAATTAAAGCAAAAACTGTCTTATCTCAAGCTACTTGGCAACACGTAGATCTGTTTAGTTTACACCTTGCAAAGTTTTGGGCTCCCTCTGCAGAATTCAAAAGTCCCAGAATGAGGAGTAGTTTCCCCAAGACTCAGAAGAGGCAAACTGTTCATAAAGTGCCACTGAAAAGACTTTTCAACACTGCATACTTCATGTAAAAAAAAATTGTTTGTTTGCTTTGTTTGTGTAAATTTCTATTTGTGTTTTATGTCATAAAACCTCCTGGAGTTACCAGTTAATAATGGTAAATAAAGTATAGTTTTGAACTCCTTTTGAGTTTAAACTTCTCTGCAGATTAAAATCTGACTAAATATTAAATATTGCCCCAAATCATTATTGGGATATCACCTCATACATTATGCTGAGTTCCCCATAAAGAAAAAAAAGCACTTTTTTTATAGTAAGGAAGACAATTTCTAGAAACAACAAATAACAGGGAGTAAAAACATCTGTTGGAAGTCCAAATCCTTACAACCCTTTACTGTATAAAATCTGCCTAATGTTTGATCTGTGACACGATTCCTCCTCCTCCTTTTTAAGCTGCTATGACTCTGACACTGTTTTGAGGCCCAGATTCACATTGACACAAGTTGGGAAGGGACTGAGAACTTCAGTTGCCCTCCATTACATCATTTGCAGTCCCAGAACAGGCAAGTGTTGAGAGCAAAAGCATACAGGCACTAGTGAAAGTCACTGAGAAAGCTTTACAAAGGGATAAATTTAAAAAAAAAAAGAAAAAAAAGCCAAAAAAAAACCTAAAAAAAAGAACAAAAAGAAAAAAAAAAAAAACAGGAAAGCTGTATTTTTTTATATAGTTCTGTTGTTTGCTTGTACAGTAAAACTGTGTTGGTTTTTTTTTTTCCTTTTATCATGAACTTTACCAATGAAATGTTAAGTTTCTACATGCAAAGCAACTAGCCCCATGGGTAGCAGCAGTATTACATGTAATTCCATGGTTACACAAGTACCATCTGGATTGTGCTGGTTTCTCCCAAATAGTGTTCTGATTTTTGGCCCTTCATGCGGTGTCTTAGCTATAGTGAGAGTGAAAAACAGCCAAGAGAAGAGTGTAGCAATTCTTCACGATGAAAAAGAATCTCCTATTTAATATTTTTGCCCTTTGTAATATAGCACTTTTATTTAACTAGGATGCATCTATGAAATAGCCAAAGTTTTACAGCTATCCACTTAGTTTGCTAATGGAGTACGTCAGCAAGGCCACCACTTCTCACCCTTACCCACAAAACAAATTCTAAATCTTGTGGCTAAAACCTAATTTATATCAGATTTATGAAATAAAGCATTTTCTGAGATATGCTCGAGTGAGTTTGGTTACCATTCTAGTGATTCTTTCTGTGTGATAAGGCAATTACAGTACCGAGTATTTGAAGGCTGGTGTAGATTTTTAACATAAAATATTATTTTCTGATCACTTTGAACCAGAAGGGGAAAAAAAAAGTCCCACTGTCTGCTAAACTATATGCAAATACGGTTGTATAAAGTTAAGGGTTATAAGGAAACCTCAGTAGAATTACACTAATACTGAAGTTAAAATTACAATGATATCCAAGGTGATGATAAAGTGTGTGTTGGTAGTTACTAAAAGGACATTAGCTGTGTTATTGCCTTGTATTTCTATCCCTCGTTTCAGGCTTCATGATCCAAGTCTTAGTCCAGGGTTTTTCTGGACATTTGCAATATTTGCCAGTTGTGTTCTGTGTAGTCTGAATTTGCTTTCTGTAGTTGAACAAGCGTCTTAAAAAGTCATTTGTAATTTATTGAATTACTTTCTATGATGTTCTATAGAGCAAATGGAAGTTTAATTATTTTTTATTAAACATATTCTTTGACTACCCATGATGTTGGCCTCAGTATGTGGAAATAATGCTGTCTGGGTAAAGAGTAAACACCTATCTTTCAGCAGCAAATGTTAAGTTTTGGTGTTAAACTCTGAAGTTATGACTAAGATTGTCAGAAAACTGAAATTGAAGCCAAGAATCCCAAATACTATTTTTAATGTTTTTTTGTCAGCTCTGTTGGCAAACTGTCAGGTTTAAAAAAATGAGGGGGAAGGGATGTGGGGGGAGAAAAATCATATAATTTTGCAATCCAATCTTCTCAGTCTGTAAATTTAAATGTAACTAGATCTGTGTTTCAGTGAAGGAATGGGGATTCCAGGTGGAATATTGGTGATTGATTTCTTTCACTCCTTTAAGCATTTTGAAACAGACATGAAGATACTGCTGACTTTGTGCTCCAGCCAAACTCCTGTCCTATTGGTTGTATCTAAGAAAGGATGTATGCCACATTATTCAGTGATCTGTTTTTTCATTTATTACTCTGTACAGCACCATTTGCTTCTCAGGGGCTGTAGTTGAGCTGCAGTGAGATGAAGTGAGCCTGGTCTATGTGCTTCATGCAAAGGGAGCTGCTGAGTTTTCTGTGACATGAAGGTTTCTAACATTTACTTGTGTAAAAAATTCCTGCTCTAGTTGTGTCCCAGCTGTAATTACCTCCATAAGCAAGCTGTAGCCTTTATGCTAGTGTAGTTGAGCAGCGCTTCAGTTGTTCCAGAAGAAACATTTGTGGAGTTACCAGAGTTTACAAAACAACCCTCCTCCTTATCTAAATGGCCCTAATGTTGCACAGACAAGCACTATCATTTCTTGGGCACAAGCAAAGGAAAGGGAAATAAAGATAACAGCTTTGTGTAACTAAACAGTAAGGAAATTTTTTTTCACTACAGTTTGTAAAATGAATTTTTTTCCCCAATAAAAAAATACAGCAAGGGCTTCTCTGATGACAAAAGCAGTTTTAGGTTAACATTCCCCTGAGGAAAATGGTTATTTTCTCCCAAAACCTTGTCTAGTTTTAATACAGGTGAGATAGGTCTTTGAAAACACTGACAGTGTACTCAGGGCTAGGATGTTGAAATGCATTAAAATCCCAGTGATGTCAGTAAATCACATTGTTCATTATTACCAAAAGTTCCAGCCTGCAGGAATATTTTGATTTCTTTTAACTCAGCTTTTTAGGAACTCCATTAACTGAAAAATAAGTAATTAAGGAAAACATTGCCAACAAAACAGGGTGGCCTGAAGTACATGGAGGAAAATATCTCCATAATAGTTATGAACTCAAAATACTTTCTTAATTTAAACCTTTTGCTTCAGTTTAGGAGTGTCTCATACTCTAGGCCACTGACATTCAGGTTGCTTTTAACGAAACACAAATTACTTGGTATTAACTGAACTCCACCTTCTCTACTTCAAACATTTTCAATTCCAAATCAAGGCTATGATTTGGGGTTTTTTTTAATGCTGCCTCATTTCAGGCTTTATTGGGAAGTGCCATTCACAAAACCCTGCTGTAAACTTAATCTGTAAAATGAGGACTTCTTGCTGCTTACCTGCTCCAGCTGTGCATTAGACTTGAGTGCAACTTCTCACTTGTGTCNGTGCATTAGACTTGAGTGCGTTCTCTCACTTGTGTCACAGGTAAGATCTCATGTGCCTAACACTGTTCCAGATGTATGCATATAAGGGAGGCTGGTTTAGGAAATTACTGGGATCATAATGTCAGACATGGTGTCATCTCTCTGCTTGCCATTGCTCAGCAAAATTAACAGCATGGCCTCAAGTTGTTCTCTGCCCTCAGAGCAGCTTTTG
>VZTY01020526.1:0-12738 GCA_013400935.1 Turnix velox
TGGGCCCAAACCAGGACACTGCCTTACAGATGTTCTGGCAGTATCCAGACAGTATCTAGTCTGTCAGTCTTAAATTCTCTTCACTAATTTTTATGCTGAAATCAAAGCATTATATTGTTCAGAAATTAAAAATACAGAGCAATTTTGGACTGTTCACTAGAAAGTAATTTATGTTTCCTGTGGTACAGAAATTCTGAGATGTGGTTGTTTTTGTAGTATGCATCAAATTCATGCAAATAAAACACTCTTGATGGCAGAACAGTAGGCTAGAGCAAAAGTGTTCTGGGACATTTCCAGGTTGTCTAGTGCAACTCAATTTTCATTTAAATACCCCAGAGTCACCCTATTTCAGCCCACTGGTAGCGGTGTCTTCTGAGATACCAACTGCATCAGTGAAATACAGAGAGAGTATGATAAAATCTACTTACTGACAAATTTCTTGCCCTCTTTATTTTAAAATGCTTTTCCAGCCCTTGTACATTGTCATAGAACATATGAACATTTCTGCTGAGCACAGACATTGCTAGAACTAGGGGTAAACAATTAAAAGATCAATTAAATAAAGTCTCATCACTTCACAAAAACCTGTCTATTTAAAGACCTCTGTTGTCTCTTTACACATGAGAAATTTCACACTATCACAAACTATTCCAATTCTTGGTAGTTATTTAACTGTCTACACATACCTACTTAAATAAGATTCAATTAAATTCAGTAAAGGCTGACAGTTCCTCTATACAGTTTGAAATATTGTGAAGATTTTCTGTGCTGTCCTACTCCAAACTGCTAGTTTCAGGTCTATGCTGGAGTTATTCAAAACACCTATTGAATCCATAATTTCCATACTAAAAACTATGTGAAAATATTACTTCTTGATAATATCCATGGTTATATGCCAAAGCTCTTTCTAAGTTGAAAGCAAAATCTACTGCTCCTCAGTTTTTCAGTCCTCTTTGTGGTTTAGCAAACCAGGTCAGTGAACAGATTTCCATTCAGGTCCATAGTAGAATGCATATTTACAAATTGATAGTGGACTTTTCACACTTGTTTTATAAGTCTACCTTAAAAGCCTTTCTGAATGGCCAGCAAGATATATTTGCCTCTTTGAACTCTTGTAAAACAAGTTTCCATAAACACGTTTTTGGTCTACCTGTCTGTCCCTTTATGATTCTTCAAATTTAACTGCCTCTTCGGTTTCCCAAAATCATATCAAATCCTAATCATATATTTCAAGGTACATGCTCACAGTACATTGCAAGTCAAATGTGTACGCTTTCCACTTCTTCATTAAGGTTAGCGGTGAAACTATTTGGGAGTCTGGATCCACAACAATTCCAGGAATCGTGTTTTGATATATCCTTACTTTTTAACAGTGATTCCCTGTACACTGTTATAATAGTGTGTTGATAGTTCCCTCATTTTGCATACATTTGTAGAAGTTTTCCTCATTTGTTAGATGGTAGCAAAACCATTATGGAAGTCTAGACAATTAATCAGGTGCTACTTACATTACAGCAGTGTATAACAACACAAGAACTTTATCACTCTATAACAGTAATTTTGATAAAGGACTAGAGATAATGTAATAACTGATAAATATTAGTAACAAGTACTTACAAAAGCATTGATTGTCTATAAGAAATCTCTCATCATTTCATTCAGTCAATGACTGCAGATTAAACCTTCAACTATAAGGAAGTACACATTATGCTAATGAATGTCATGTTATCAGGAAGCCACATCTCCTAGGCTTCTGAGAAAATAACACAAACTAGATCGGAGGATACAAAAATAGTAACACCAGATTGTAGAAACCTCGGCAGCATAATGTCTAGTATGCTATCTATCTAATTATAAAGAGTTAGTAAGACGTGCAATAAGAAGTTAGTTAAGCAATTAATTGCAGCTGCCCAAGACCAAGAACCTAGTTAGAAATGTCTTTGATTGTACAAAACTGAAAAAAAAATCCCAACTGGTTGGAAGGGTAAGCTTCAGAATCTGCTATAGAGCAATCACCCAACTAATATTCCACACTGACACATAGATATAGATAAGTTTTTCATTCTTTCATTTTATATACCTGAATGCATCTGCGTTTTGAGGTCCAATCCCATCATTGGTTGTTACTTGGATGCAATACATTTGGATATGCAAAATACTTCAAATGTATTTTACAAAAATGCACTCTAAAATAAATAATTCATAAATATTTATAATGGTGAAGGGAGAAAATACTACTACTCAAAATATGTTCATGATTTGCAGCTACACCAGAAAATGTTGCTAAATTTCTCTACAAAATTATAACTTATTTATACAATATAATGAATTAACTGAGGATTTCTCCTGTGTCAGCAGTTCTCTTGCTGCATTTTTGGCAATTCCAATTTCATCTTGAAACACACTTTATTTTACTCATACTTTATTAATCCTGACAGAGTAGCTAGTGAAAACAGTACACCAAATTAACCTGAAGTCTGATAGCAAGACTACCTTTGCTTTGCAAAGATAATAGCAGAGCCAAGAAAAATAAACTCAGCCCTTCATAATCAACGTATAATGTATTATGATGTAGAAGGAAAAAAAAACATATTTCAATGGCAAAGTAATATCTAATATTACATTTTCCAACTACCATACAGAGAAAGTTCTGGGGCTGTGAGGTAACATTCAAATGTCATTCAAATTTCAAAGATGATCACAACAAAAGTTGCTACAAAGAAGGAACTGTGTTCATTCAAGGGAGCTAAGGCACTCACACACTGCAAATAAAACATGTAATGTTCAATATTTGAGAGAGCATTCACACAGCAATAAAAGGATACTCAGCTCAAATTACATCAAAGGGCCGCTTCTGATTTACAGACTGCATGGTGAAAGGATTATGTTTTGTTGTTTGGGTTCTTTTTTTTCCCCAAATGACAGTTCAGACCAAAAAATTGTTCTAGTGTATATATGTTTATGCATATTGTTGCAACTGTTTAAAACTCACCAAATAAGCACATGAAGAAAATCTTGCTAATCTAAAAATATTCAAATCATATTATACCTTTTTTGCCACAGTTTTCCTGAAGCCTGTCACTTTTTTCTAAGCAGTTCTAGCACTTCTTCCTATCTCATAAAATGTCTTATCCACATTTACTAAGATAACATTATCTGACAGACTGATTTATGCCAAATAATAGAGAATTGCAACATTAGGTCTTCCATACATTTTTAGGTTGCAGCTTCATTTAATTATTGTCTCTATAGCAACAGTCATCTTAGTGAAAAAGGCTAGAGAGAATGTTTGTGTTACTGGAAATCTTCTGACCTCAAAAAGAAAAGAATAGGGAAATTGAGAAGATCATCCAAACAAATCCTGTGCTATCCTTTCAAGATATGAAATCTTGAGGAAAAATCCTCAAAATATGAAAGACAGCTTACTCCTTCTCAAACCCACACTTACTTTCTAAAATCCAAAAGAGACTAAATTTCACAGGTAATTCTATTGGAACTAAATGGCAATCCACTATTGTCATCAATGAAATTATTCTTAAAATAGCAAAACATAACTTATGGATCCAAAATTTTACATCAAAGTGGGTGCACACTGCAGGTATCTGCATGACAGTACAAAGAACATAATTTCTTTCCTCGGTTTGCTTTAAACTCCTGTATTACCTTCAGCACCCAAAGAGAAGAAAACAAATGAAGAAATTACGTAGAATTTAAATTGCATGTGCATCCATACTAAATCTTTACATTACTTAATGTCCTACTCAGAACTTCTACCCTCTTCTTTTTTTCCTCACTTATTACTAAAGCCTTTGTAGCACAGACTGAGGCTCCCTATCCAGCAGTGCTAATCTCTCAGTTGGGAAAGCATCCCAGCCTCTTCCTTGTTTCCCTAATTTCTTTCTGTTTGTTATCCTTCTGCTTCCCAGGACCCTTCTAATCACATCCTCCATCTTCCTCTTTGATCCATCTGTCCAGTTCCTTGTTCCAAGATCTATCTTAAATCCAGGATGCCTATGAACTCTCTCATTTCCATCACAAATGCAGCTCCTTCCAGTAGGAAATCTATACTTAAAATCATGAAGTTAGAAATGCTTCTCAAATGATTATCATCAGATACACCTCTTTACACTCAGCAATCTATGACAATTTCTTTGTTCTAATGTAGCTAAACAAGGTTGTTCTTCAACACTGCTTTTCAAACAGCTGTACTGAAACTGTTAAAAGCAGTACTCAATATGAGAGCTAAATTCTACACAGAACAACTTAGCACAGATGTAAAAACCATGATAAGCTATAAACAATATAAAATTAATTCTTACAATGAAAACTGTCAGGAAATCTATTAAGTGATAATAAGTTAGGCTAAAATCTACACAAAAGTGTGTCTAGATAAGACAGTGTACTGATACATCTTTAAAGGTGCTAATTGGCCTAATACATCGAGTCCCACACTTTCTCTTATTTACTTTCTAATGAATTGAAGTGGTATATATTTCCTTTTCAAAGTATGCCACCCATTATTGAGTGAAAGAAAGGCTTGCTTGAAAATAAACTGAGTAAGCCCCATTTTTGCTTTTACTAAAGAAGCTGGGAAAATGAGGTTGCTTCAATCAGACGAGTAAACATAACAGCCATCTTCCTGTTCATAATTCCATAATCATTGCTTGTTTACATACTATTCTTTGCAGGGTTTTAAAAGGTTTATTCCTCTTTAAATTCTTACTTCAGGCCCAGCTCACTTAAAATTAAAGAGGAATTAATATTTATAGCTGCCCTTTAACAACATAAGATTTAATTCCAATCACATGCAATCTTTCTGAATTTCCTGATAAGTTTTTGTTTAAACTAAACAATTTCTGTTTAGAACTCAAGGCAAAAGCAATCATTCAAAAAATTACAATGAACAGTAGTAAGTACATAAATTTCATATTGAGCTAAATTGTTTTAGAATTGGAAAAAGCAGTTCTCTGTTATCTTTTTAACAGATGGACCCTAAAGTGTTGTATTGTTTTGCTTTGTTTGACCTTTATTTCTTACTGGCCCATGCTCAAGACAGGCTCAACTGTTTGTGGAAAACATATATATTCAGGCAGATGGTAGGTTGTCAGGTGTCAGTCTATAGACTCTCTCGACAAAGTGGAAGAAATCTATTTTAATCTTGGCAAGCTTGGAAAAATAATGAACAATGGAATTTTATGAATTCAAATGTTACCAACTACAGATCACTATTTCTTAATTTTTAAAATAAAGTGATATCTTTACATCCTGCCTCCCTGCACCAAACAAATATAATAAATCCATTGTTTTCCACCAACACAAAAGTCAAATTTTGATTTGTATCTCTATCAGTTTAACCATAATACTGATGAAATAATAGATTAACATAAGCTTCTAATCTCTTTAAACTGTAAACACAGGGAATCAGAGATTAATTATCTGCCACGATTTTTAAATCCCTGTGAGCATAAATTATTTTAACAAGGAGTTTTATTCTTTTCCAATGGAGTTAATTACTTGGTTGCTTACTGGGTTTTTGGGGTTCTTTTTCATAATTTACTTTCCCAGGAAAAATACACCTACATAAAGCATTCCCTGAAATTGTCTAACTCTTTCAAAAGCATATCAAATAAATAAAACATGACAAGAATATGCATCTCTCTACATAATCTACTTCCTGTATTTCCTCCTTATAATGCTAACTTGAATTAACACTTGATTTTGACAAAATTCCATTAGTTTTCTTGTGAAAATGAATAAAGTTGTTTCTTTTAAGAAATTTGAAACTGATAGGAATTTCAGAAGGTGCTAAGCATCCAAGGCATATTAAAAAATAAAGCTATGCAAATACAGAACCAATGCAGAAATTCTAAAAAGTTTTCTACTTGAAAGACAAACCTAATCCAAACCAAACATTTTCAAAGGCAAATATAGAGATATGATATATATGCCCTCATTTTCTGGCAATCTATCTTAAACTTGGTCCCTTTAAACTGCATTACTCTCTTAGGGAAACTATAGTTTATTTCAAAATAACAGTTTCAAACAATGAGCTGCTTCTAAAGAACAGTTTCTAAGGCAGAGACGGTCTTACATATTTTGTTAGCTGCTCAAAGATTTAAAAACAATGCTTGGGACATTAAATCTCTGTTCAGAAGGAAGAGATAACATTATTCAGCAGACATGTCCAAAAAGCTCCTTTTTTAATGCAGAGAAATGTATTTTCACTTTGAACAACACATATTCCTCTCAAGACAATGCCTTCTTGTAAAATATGAAATAGGAAAGCCAATGGCAAAATAGTAAATAGGCTGTTTTAAAGCTGGGCATTTTTTCCATACTGGAGAAAGGTTGTATTCAAATCGTTCCTTTTGAACAACTTCTGAAACTCAAACATAATAGACATGTTGATGTCAAGTGTTCTAAGTCTGGTATAAATTATTTTGACTTACATATTCTTTTTACTGCTCTTAGTGTGCACATTCAGTATTCATTCAACCAGCAGAAGAGCAATTTAATACCTTTGTTAGCAGAAATCCTACATGTATAGTAAAAACTATCCTCTGTAGTGGCTGTATATTTATAAACATGGCATTCGTCCATAAAGGCATTGCAAGAACTTCTTAGGGGAATCAGATTGTAGTATTTTCAACTTTTATATATTAAATTGTATGGGTATAATATGTATCTCCTTAATACTTTCTGAGATTTAGTACATGCAGAAGTAACAGGGTGACAAATTAACACATTACCATTAACTTCCATTAATTTCTCAACTAGTATTATATGCATTTTTCCCAGACCAATCTCATTTCCTGTGTCAAAATTTTCATTCTCTTGAACTTTGAGATGTTCATGGATCTTAAGATGAATTTCAGGGAACACCAATGCCAGGAAAGACTTTGTAGTTCATCTCCTTTTAAAATCAGTCTAGAAGGGAGATCAATGTCTCAGATTTTGGATAGACACAGATTCACTGACTCTTTCTGTGACAGATAAATTTGCATGCGGATTAATTTGTTAACTCAAATATATTACAGGAATACTTCAGAAGAAAGTCAGTACAAATATCTCCTTGTGAGCCTACTGAATGTGATTATTACATTTCTGTAATGCAAAATACTCTTAGATGGACAAAGGATGTCACCATGATTCCAACGGTGTGTAACTGAAACAGTAAGAATTTTACCCAACTTTTGGAACAATGTATTTTTTAAAAAAGACATTCCGAACTTAGTCTATATGTATTCATACATTCACACCATCTTAATTTGAAATAATAAAATTTAATCACTAGATGTTATTTAAAGCATTTTACAATGAAAGATTTAACAGCTTTTATATCAGCATAGAGGTTAATATTACCATCACCTTTTTATAAATGAAAAGCCATCTCCAATGCAAAATGTCAAGAGCCTCTATTTATAGGTATTGAAATGGTAAAGGGAAAAAAAAGTCACATTTGAAAGGAACTGAGAATTCTGTGCATTTTTAAGTAAAATATATTATCTTACTATATTAAACTAACCATGCAAAAGCAGAAACTGCTCAACATTTTAGTCACTGTCCTTGAGATGCACATTTTTGGATGTTGATAATTTTAAAGGGATCTCATTTAATTATAATATCCACAGACCATAAACCATACAAATTTCATAAATTATTACTATAGTTTCCTTTTAGAGGAGCAGAGATTTGCTTCAAACTGAAGTCAAATAACAACACATTGTGATTTGTGCTTCTATAGCAATAGCAAATGTAAAACATCCTTCTAATACATTTCTTAATGATTACTTAAGAAGCTCTTAATTAGTAGATATGTTTCTTCTGATTAACAAAATATCCACACAAGCGAGACTACATTTATCTTTTCACTTGACTTTGGGATACTGACTTAGCTAAAATTACACCTTTCTAATTGAACTGCAGCCTTCTTGGTCCAATGCTACTTTATTGCTATTAGTTACATGAATTAATCACTTCTACAAGATACTGACTTTAAATGTAAACAAAGGCTGGGCTTTTACTGAAAGCTGATTTTTGTATGACTAGAAAATTCATATCCTAAATAGTTATGGGGAAATGAAAGTTCAAAACTATCACAAATCACTAAACTTGTAGCAACATGACAGTTTTACCTTTTCTGTTCAAGTCAGAATAGATGAATTTAACTTAATTCATCTTAATTTAATTTAATATGCTTATAAGAGAGGAAACTATCCCTAAAGGCCATTCTTTTATGCTGTATATCCAATGCCCTGAAAAATCTGCTATATTTTTCTTAGATAGTCAGAAATATGTATTTTCAGATTTACTATTGACATCCTACTGTTTCATATTTACTGCTGAGGATATACTGCAAATTCCTCACAGACTTTCAAATTCTTTACAAGCATTCAGGATGGGATTCCTAAAAATAGAAAGAGATAATCTTCATGTAAAACATTTAACTTTTAGTGGTACTTTACAGTCAATGGTTGGTTGGAATCTATTAATGTTAATAGTCCTACACTGTTCTGTGACATATCCCAGCTTGTGACTGTGGTACAACAATTCACTGAATATATCTGAATGCCTTCTGAACAAAAAGCCCACAACATGCTGCTGGGGAGCATCACCTTGGCTAAAAAAAATACTCATCATCAGAGTCCTAAAACATTCATTCATATCTTCACTCTATTTCATATGCAGGGGCAGGGGTAAAGTGAGTTGTAACATATGGAATATTATGCCTGCATGATGAGACAGTAACACACATCAATATAAAGTATAAATTTCAAAAATCAGTAACTTGCCACCTTTCCTCTCACCACACCCAGCTACAGCCTTCCCTCACTGCAGCCTAGCCCCTTCACCTCAAGTCGCTGGTTTCATACCAAGTATGCAAGGGCCAGCCATGATGCGGCACAGCCGCCTAGTTTTGGCTCCAGTCACAGACAGCGTAAGGATTGCTAATCACTAGCAACTCAATGATGTAGGTATAAAATCCTAAATTAAAAAAAAAAAAGAAGAGAAAGACTGTTTTTTCTGGGTTAGAACAGTTGGGTCATTAGTGTCATCCACATCAGTGCCAGCAGTGGTGGACAGGCATGTAGCAGCTGTGAAAACCCAATCCAGGGAGGGTTCCATCTGTTCCTCTATTAACTGCTGCCAGTCTGGCCATCAATGACTCTTTGCTGACACACAGGAGTGGTGAGCATATTAATACTCACCTAAGAGCTCATTAGGTGCTACATCAAATAAATAATTGTACATCAACCACAAATTTATTGCTTTACAGTTTTAAGTTGTGTATACCCTGTTTGCAGAACCTCTATGCACCTTGCTAAAGAAGCCCAAGCAAATTGACCTGTAACTACTTCCACTACTGTTAAAAATTTTGTTGAGATGAATAGCACTTGTCTGATATTAATTTGAGATAAGGATTATATGCTTCAATTTGGCAAAGGAAATTATGTTGACTATTATCTATAATGTCATCTCCTTTGTTTTTAATTTTGTGTCAGTAAACTGGTTGACAGAGATTAAAACATTAAGACTATTCCTGAATTAAAGATGGTGAACTATCATAGTTTATACTTTATGTAAAGAATGTGTTATACTCTCTACAGCTGGCCCAGACAGAGCGTTTTGTCCTGGTAGGTTATAGACTGACCCCATATAATATATGTTTTCCTACCTCCTGACTTCAGCAGTGCAACACATCCGGGCACGAAGCCACTCGCCCTCAGTAATACACAATACTTACAGAAGTCAGCAGGGAACATACTGAGAAGTACAAGAAACTGAAAATACACTGGATCCCTACATTGAGTGCACACAGAACACAAAACTTTTATTCTCATAAACAAGATCACGGTTTAAGTTTAAGTCCAGGACACCAAGAGAATATATAAAACAGTGGAACAAAGGATCAAGGTCAAAATTTGCTCCTCAGGTATAATGGATACTTTCTGTTGGTATATAGAAGAGGTTCATCAGAACAAGACTGGCACAGGTATGGAATGAACTTGGGGATACAAGAATGGACTTGTCATCAATTTCTATTTCAAATGCATTTTTTCATTAATGCTTCTACTGAAACCTAAAATCAAGAGAAAAATAGGGAAACATATTTAAAAGAATATCACAGTTTTCTTGGATGGTTGTCACCTCATTTCATTAATTACAAGAGAACGTGCAAGTCCTAAAGAAGAACCTACAAAGAATGCTTTTGGTGCTCATAATGAAAGGTTCTCTCAGTTCATTCAGGTTTATGAATACACTTCATAAGCTCACTGTTTCTTATCCAGATGGTGAAGACAGAGGCTGCACTACTGTATGTAACAATGCAAGAAAAGCTCGAGTACAACTGAAAACTGGCCAAAAGAAATAAGAATTTAAAAGAAAAGACATTTCTGTTAGAGTAAGGCAATCTGCATCTCCTAAGAAATACTCAAATACTCTTTCTTATCTATAGACAAGTTTGAGCTTGTCCCTTTTAGCTAAACTTCTGTTAATACAACGGGGAACAGGTCATTACTGAGGGTTGTTAACATATTAATATCATCCACTGCTCTTTTAATCACTCAGCAAGTAAATTAATTAGCTGTTAAAGGTCATAAAATTTTCCTCCAAACCTATCTAGAGTACTTAATTTCTTTCTTAGCTTCCTTATTTTATAGACATTATAAACATGCCAATTTCAATTCAATACATTAAAAAATTCCTCTCAATTACTGTGTGAAAATTTGACTGTAATATGAAGTATCAAGTACTTGATAAGCATATTTTTTTCTTTAAAGATACCAAATCTGCCACCCTAATGAATTCTCTCTAGTAACATTTGAGAATGTGAAAATTTCATTATAAATACCCCAGTGCTTCCAAGTCATAAGGGAAGAGTCCGATTTCTCTTGTTTTGATGGCTACCAGGAGCTATACTGTATGACAGTACTCAAAATTATTTTCTTTGAAAGAATACGTCAGTAAATTGCCTTAAAATTAATATGAATAAGTTGCCTCACATTTATAGCAGCGTAAGAGCATACAGATATTGATTCATATATAGCTTGTGGATAGAGCTGTACCTGAAGTTACATAAGTATCAAGGATTAGTTGCACAAGATGAATTTCTGCATCAGATTCTTCATTCTCCCATTGTCACTTTTCCCCACCTTACTGTCATGTTTAACACCTACTTCTCCTTCCTTCTTCTAAACTCCCACAAACATATGCACAAATATGCTTTCATCGTTGTCAACTATTTAGTCCATATGTTCAAGATATTTTCAAGAACAGATAGCAGTTTTGAACAAAATCACTTACTTACAAAACTGCATTTTTTTATACTGTGCTACTCAAACAACTACCAAAATCAGTTTTTGTAATACTTAACTTTATATTATGTATTATTACATGATAAGAATACATAATATAGCAACAGCATAATTTCATATATATGAACACATAACTGGGCAGAAATCTAGTAACTAAGATAGTTATTAATTGTTTAGATTTCAGGTTCTGATTAATAAGTTATACACGTATATGACTCATACTTAACTCCATATACTACTTAGTAGTTGGGTTTAAGTCCACTTGAGTTCACATCTTACAGAGAAGTAAATCTTTTGACTCATGTTTTACATAAAAAATTGGTTAAGTCCATTGTCTTCTGCCCACTAATGAAACCACTGATACAAATAAAGTAAGTTTCCACTGAGCTGCATCTCTTTGAGAGGACAAATGTATTAGGAAATACTAAGTTTCTTCTATTTACACACAGAAAAATGTGGAATATCACCTGAAAGAACAACTTTTTACAGAAAAGTACAGATAATATTATGAAGCCTTAGGGAAACGTTTTTAACCTTCCCATTGAAGCAGTTTAAAATAGAAATTATGAGTTAAATATGAGATTAGTTTAAAAACATGTCTACTGTTAGCTTTTTATAGAATTAATTTTAGAGAACAGATGGACATTTGAATATCTGCTTAAAAATGACTATTTATATATAACTACAGACAGAGGAAAAAGGCTGTATTTAGAGATAATATCCAAGAGGAAGACAAAAAATAATGCACAAAGGATAAAAGGTAGCCTGGAAAATTCCATTTGAGAAGTAACTTCAGAATTCAAGTATCTATCACTGGATATACCACCCAATAAACATTTTAGTGAAATTAACTCAGTAAATACGCTAGAAAATCCACACAGATCTGCAGTGTGCCCTGCAGTTGGTTCCTCAGGATTTAATTTAATTTTCACACCACCCAGATCTCCAGTCATACTAAAAATGCACAGTATAAGTCTGCAGCAATTAACTGTTCTCACCAAATAACATTTATTGGGAGTTCTCTTTTTATGTGTTTAGTTTTGGAATTTAGGTGCTAGGTGTAATTTCTCTCATTTTTTGTATTCTTGAACTTTTAAGGAGGTAATGACTCAAAAAATCGTGATATCAATAACAGAATGCACTTTTTCAAATCTGAATTATTCTCATGTACAAAATGGTAATGAATTAAATACTTTTTCAGCAGTGTGTTGCTCAAGAAGCAAAATTATATGAACAATACAGATTGTCATCAAATAAAATAGAGAAGTCAAATAATTAAAATAAAACTAATTTCTCCCCCCTTTGTTGCACAATGGTGTTATTTCACATTCATAGAATCATAGAATAGTTTGGGTTAGAAGGGACCTTAAAGATCATCGAGTTCCAACCCCCCTGCCATAGGCAGGGACACCTCCCACTAGAT